>CAKNYM010015047.1:0-10664 GCA_932195095.1 Andricus curvator | reverse complement strand
GATCCCTTCTTTGATCTCTGGAGTAAATACATGACCCATTCTATGTATATGCCCATATTTGATATGCCCATAAGCGCGTATAAAAAAAAAAATACTATCAGGGTGTCCGACCCACGCGGGAACGACGTATATCTATAGACATAATGCGGCCCTAAGAGTGCTTTATTACCATCTTTGTCGCTCTTACGGTGTTGGCCGCGAACGTGCCCTGCCGAATGCTCCAAAGGAGATAGAGTCGATTGTCCGAAACGAGAAGTGCCAAATTTTCTGGAACTACGATTTTCGGGCAGCAGTCTCCGTTGCGCACTCGAGGCCTGACATTGTTCTCCAAGACTTCGAGAAACGAACTATATTCGTGATCGAATTCTCGGCTCCGTCCGAATACAACATCACTGCCAAGGAGAAAGAAAAGGAGGAGATGTATCAAGACCTTAAAAGACAGCTACAACGACTGTACCCAAAATATTCGGTACAAGTAATTGTCCTTGTGATAGGTGCTCTCGGAGGTGCGAAACTATCACTGGTTCGTAACCTTAAAGCCATACCCGCGTGCCAAAAATATGCCAAGGCACTTGCGAGATGGATGCAGAAAGCTGTCATCCTTGGGTCGCTTCGTGTCCTCAAGACACACGAGGGTTTCGCCAGTCTGTCGCTGTGATTTTTTCGTTGCCTATGACCACCCATCTCACGGTTGTGAGACGTGGCCATAGGTTTGATTTACCGCGGTGCTACTGGGGGCTATTGACATTTTGTTGGATGGCAGTTGCTCTTAATGGGACCCTGCAGTGGTTGTTCAACTTTTTTTTTCAAATTATATATATATCGATATTAGACCAGTGCAAAAAAATTCGATCCGATTTCGAACCGACATTAGACGCACTTCGAATCTTGAAAAACCGACATTCGATCCATCGCTTTTTTCGATTCGATCGGTCGGTCTTAGATTGTCGAAAATCCAATATGCGACTGACAAAAGGCATTTCATGTTTTTACTTTATAATTATAATTTGAAAAATCTAAACTGATGTATGTAGAATGCAGATTGCAGATCCAGAGAGACATGAGGACAATACCGTATCAATCTGGTGGTTAATATTACGCGACCTATATATATATATATATATAATATGTATATTCCATCAATAAACTAAAACGTGTCATTAATATTTAGTTTCTTAATTTATGCGATCACATAGTAACTAGTAATAATAATTTCTTAGATGTTATTCATCTCGAGATTTGTAAAATGTCTTTTACAGTTTTTACAGGTTTATAATATTTACTTTCTTATTTAACATTCGCAAGTCACAATTAGAGGGAGAGGACCACTTCTGAAGGGTAGCCCAATATTGGTGTTATTACTTATTACTCTAGTTTTATTTTAATTTTTTTTATCAAATAGCAGTTTTTTTTAAATTTTGTATTCTACATGTTTGGCAATTGGATAAATATTTTTGTATAATATTATAAAGAGAAAAGTGGAACCAATTGTAACTGATTTTTACTTCTGTTAACTATAAGTTTTACAATTCAAGACCAAATTTCCAATAATCTATCACGCCATTTAAATAAAAAATCATTTCAATTTATAGTAATATTTTTAAATTCCTTTCTTAGCATAATTCTTGGGCACTGAAATTCGAGTTAAAATTTAAAAGTCTCCCAAAGTAAAGCTTCAAAAAGTGTGCTATTCGCAAACTTTTTATTAAATCGTTTAATTATGAACAAGTTTAAAAATGGAAACCTACTTATTTCAACAGGTTTTATTGTAAGGGTTTCAAAATTAACATCTTGACATGAAACATTCAAAAAGGTAAAGTATCAAATTCAAAACTTTAGTTGTAATAATTAAATGGTAAAGTCTGACAGAGGCTCCTAACTTTCATGATTTATTAACCAGTCAAAACAAAATATTTTAAATTATACAAATTAAATTTCGCTGCTTTATCGGTGGTTTTCAATACACCATTCAACTGTAGAGAATTGAAGAAAATGTAAAATTGAATTTCAACTGTTTAGATTTCAAAAGTTTAGTTTCCAATAGTTTATTTTTTAACTGTTCAATTTTCAACTTTTGAAAATGGAAGAAAATTCAAAATTTAAATGTTGAAAATTCAAATGAATTTTTTTTATTTTGCAGCTGTTTAAAATTCAATTTTCAAATTCCTTTAATTTTTATTACCTGCATTTTTAACAGCTGTAATTCAATATAAAGCGGATTTGTTATAAAAAACGTGTATTAAAAATTTTATATTCACATAATTCTATATGAGAATTTAATAAATAAACATTTCAATCGATAAATCGAATTTCGCCTTTTTGCTTCGGAAATTTTTTTATTTTGGTTAAAAAATTAAAATTTTATTATTTGAGTAAGAATTCAATTATTTTGTTAAAAAGTTATTCTTTTTGGCTTGAAACTTCAACAGTTGGGTTGCAAGTTTTTTTTCTTCCATGATTCAAAAATCTTTCTTAGTTACAAATTCAAGTACATTTTGACAGAGAATTAAACTATTGGCTTCGAAATTAACTTTTCTATTAAATATTCATATTTTCGGGATGAAAATTCAACTGATTTGTAGAAAACTTGTTTTTTTTTTGCTTGAAACTTCAACAGTTTGGTTAAAATTATTTTGCTTTCTTGACTAACAAATCTTTCTTAGTTTAAAATTCATCGCTTTTGTTAAATTTCGTGGATTTTTTTTTAAACTTCATTTCTTTTCATATACCCTATTTTAATCATCTTTTTTGTTTAAAAATTCAACTGTTTGTTTGAAAATTATTCTCTTTTGGTCTAAAAGTCAACTAATTGATTGAAAGTTGAAATAGTTTGTCAAAAATTAATTTTTCTGTTTGAAAATTTATCATTTTTAACTGAAAATTGTACTATTTAGTTGCAAATTCATATATTTTGTTGAAAATTTATTTTTTCTTGGTTGAACGTCATGGTTGAAAATTCATCTTTTTGTTGAAAAACTCAAGAACTTGGTTGAAGGTTGGAGTCATTTGTTAACTTTTTTTTTAAGATTCATCATTATATTTGAAAATTTATGTCTTTAGTTAAAGAATTATTTTTTTTAATGAAAAAATGCAGCTATTTAGTAGAAAATTCATGTATTTTGGTGAGAATTCGTCATTACCGGTTAATCTTTTGGGAAATTAATAATCATCCAATCGACTGCCATTAGGAAATTCATGAGATTTAAGAAAAAATCCCAGCTCTGAACTTCTCCTCTCGTTAGTGACTGGAATTGAATATATGAGCTTTTCTTATTAGATGAATATTTGTTCAGATATTTTCCATCATTAGGGAAGTTTTATTATGTACTGCTGTTGTAATTAAAACTAAAATTTTACGAGTAGTTTAATTGGGAATGAAAAGTGCTTCAAGCATACTTTAATAGTGGAACAAAATAACTTTTTCGAAAGTATGAAAACCAATATTTTAGAATTTGTAAACATTATCAAATCTTCATTTAATATTCTTATTAAAATTTTTTACTGAAAATTAAACAAAATTCCCGATCCACGTAAAAACTCCTGGTAATTCCTCGGTAATCAAAAACAAAATATGATTTGCAAATTCTTTTGGATGAAGTCGGTTCCATCGCACCGTAAAAACCCTGAAACAGGGTACTTCATTCTGATAGATAAATAAATAATAATTCATGTGTCGTGACAAACATTTATTTTATCTATGGTCTTTACATTTAACCAAAAGTCATTTAATTGAAGAGAAATTACGTTTCCGGATTCTTCAATCTATTTTCACATTTTGGTTTTTGATTAATTCATTTATGAAAACTAACGACTTGTTTCCGTGTATTGATGGACTATGGTCAGTACATTGAGAGGAAGTGAAAGAGTGAAAACCGATTGAATCTAAGGCAAATCAAATATTGGATTTCCGACGCACGGCCCGATCGAATAAAAAAAACCGATCCGAAAAATGAACACACGTCGAATCGAAAATACCATATTCGATCCGTTAAAATGCACACGTCGAATCGTTATATTGTAATATACGATACAATCGTTGTTTTTCTTGTTTCTTTTGAACTCGTTTTAACGCGCAACTTTCTGAACTCATTTTTGCTCAATTTTTTTACCTGTTTTTCTCTATGAGAGCCTTCAATTTTCTCAACCAAAATATACGTGCATTCATCATTTTCATTGAATCAAACTGCAATTTGCAATATAAAAGTATTTAAAATGGCATTGTAAAGTATGTTTAAATTATTGGCAGTGTCTGTTAATCACGAAATTTCGTGATATATAGCCCAAATCGTTGAATCAGCTATTAATTACAAAATGATGACTAGCTCAGATCGTTGAATCGGCGATTTATATCGAAATTTCGGCATGAATATTTATGCGATTCCAGTTGGGCTATTCGTACTGAAAATGTTCATTTTCATAACAAATACAAAAAATTTCTTGAGTCACATAAGTTCACTTTTTTACACTTTGCAGATGCTTTGCATATCGTGACAGATGGGACGTTTCCAATGTCTCGTGGGGGTGAAAAGGCACCCATGTGACTATTCACAGCAAATTTAGATCACAACCTACTCAATGCCCGAAATCGCTCGTAATTCAAAACTCCAGTGAATATTTTACTGCTCATCCCGAATTTCTGAATGCCGAGATTCTTCCTATAAATTAACGAGAGGTGATAGAACCTTCTACTCAGGCTTAAATTAAATTTTGAACCTTTTTACTACAAACTCAGATAATTACAAGTTGGATATAAAATCATGTAGGACAGCAGTGATAATCCTTGTTTGGCTTACGCAAATTAGTATCTCTGGAACTTTCACATCAGAATAAATTATTTTGCATTAATGTTGTTACTAATGGTGAAAAGTTCAAAGAGCAAATATTTTAAGAATCGATGGATGTTGTATTAACCTTCACAAATATGGAATTCTGTATAGTTTGAAGAATTTGGTTTATTTCTTGGTCTCATTACACTTCACCATAATGAGCAAAAATCTGTTCATATTTATTATACTTATATATTTAGAAAAAACTCTGTTGATTCTTTTTCAACACGTAATCAAAAATTGTACGTGTACCCGAAATTGTTAGTGAAAATGTTAGTGATCAGACGATGTTTTCCAGATGAGATAGTAAATCTGTCCTTCCAAAGCGGCATTAATCTCTCTATGCACCTCACAATGTGTGGATGAACCTTTAAGCTTTCCAACAGACAGATGATATGTCTATGGGAGGTTGAATCGAAACCTTCCTGGTAATCAATCCAGGCCATCGACAGGAATCGCTGATAGGATGCTGTGTCTTTAAAAACCACATCTATCGATGAGCAGATTCTCCCGACATCCTGCTACGCCTTGCTTTGAGCCACGTTGTTCATACATCTCTCGCCACACACGTCCAATTGTCCGAACAATCCTATCATTTAGGAAAGCTGTGAAGATCTTATACAGTGTGTTTAGACAAGTTATTGGCCCGTAATTCTTAGGGTCAGCTAAGTTGCCCGTCTTCGGCAGGAGCACTGTGCGCCCTTCCAACAACTACTCAGGAATAGGCTCTTCCGACTTTAGATATGAGGTGAAAATTCGGGCCAGATGCTGGTGGGTTGAAGGAAACTTCTTCCACCAGAAGGTCTTGATACCATCTGGACCCGGAGCGGAATAGTTCTTCATGCTTCTTAATACGTTTTTCACCTCCTCGGTAGTGACCGGTGGGAATTCCTCCTCAGCTGTTATGAGGGCATTGCACAGCTCCTTGAAGGTATTTATGTTCTTTGAGCCTTCTTCAAGTGGATGTTGGACTTCGTAGACTTCTCTCCAAAATGCTTCGACCTCCTCTGGTTTGGGTGGATGGTGGCCAGTAACTGGAGGGTCTTGGAAGAGTCGATATGGGTCAGACAAAAACTGTTGATTTTCTCTGACCCACCTCTCTCTCCGCTCTAGACTTCTCCTAGCGTTAGATAGTCCTCGTATTCTGTCAACAATATGCTGCCTGATGGTCAGTAGCTTTGACTTGTTGATTGTGTGATGACGGATCCGCAGCTCGCGCGCGATTAGTATTTGAAGAATAAGTTATTGAAGTTTTTATAGTTTTCGAAAACTTGGAGGCCAACGTATATCATTTATCCATTTTTCTTACTAACCAACAAATTCCACGTTATGTTTTACTTTTTTATGACATTTGAAACTCATATGAAGTCACCTGGATAATTCAAATATATCAACATCCATGAATCAGGGGTACAGTCGGCTTTTTCAGAAATAAACATTACTTTTTGAAATTATAGTTTAGTCTTTCAAATTTAATTTCTCAGTATTTTACTGTTTGAACCATTTCGACTATTTAAAATAGTGATTTTCTACTGATGGTTAGTGGCACACTTTTCTTTAACTGAATTAGTAGAATTTCACTAAAACTAGTAAATAGTGAAATTTCACTAATTTAACATTATTAGATAGTGTATTTCAAACAATAAAACAAATAATGAAGTGATAAGTTGTGTAATACACTACTGTCGGAAATTATCTTGCGACTCACTGTTACACGCATAAGCTAACAATATACAATTGCTTATTACTTGATAAATATTTAAAATAACTATTGAGATTGTTACCCTACAACTATGTCAATTTCGGATTTAAGAAACTTCTTATTCTTTTAATTCGATTTCGCTTACTTATTATTTACTAAATGTTTATAATAATTATTTAATGGGGTAATTATTTTGTTGATGTATGTCGACTATTATTAAATAAATATTTATGATAATAATTTACCTAAATAATTATTTTACATAATGTGGCTTCTGATCTGATTGTATAAAAACCCTAGTGTTTGACATAATTCGAAGTAAACCAAAATTGGGACATTGAGAGCTACCAATATTGGACCACCATTTCCGACAGAAATGTGGCAATTTCACTATAATTTTAGGTCTTGGAAATTTACCACTGGGCTTGCGAATAAAAATATGATAGTAATTCCATTAATAATTCAGTATAAAAGTATTGATATTTTAATACCTGGAAATTTGCAAAACAAACCAAGTTAAAATAATTTATTTAATCACAAAAAGTCTCTAACATAAAAAATATTTGAACCTGCATAAATATATTGAATTTGAAATCTTTAAAATCTTAAATGTCACAAAAAATGCAAACTATTTTTAAAAACGAAAACTTCCATGTTGTAGAAATAATACATGAAAACAGATCGGTACAGAAATGCTAAAACTTGACAGCAGTTCAATTGAAAATCATATAAGTATAGATGTAAGAAGTTAAAAAGTTTTCCATTTATGATTATGATGTTTCTTTATTTTCTATACCAAAGCATGATGGAGTAAAGAATTGCTCCACTAAAAATAAGATTTAATTGAGTTCTAATAGACCTAAAACACAAAACCTTAACAGAAAAGACGTCACTCACAAGTATGAAATTAGGATTTAAGAATATGATAATACATATAAGTAAGGCACAATTATACCACACTCTAATAAAACTTCTCGAGAACTTTTAGATAACCTGCTTTATGAGCTTTAACAATTGAATCAATCATCAGCAAAATTCTTTTTAAGGCGTCTCTACGTGTATCGAAATTTCGGTACCATAAACTGGATTTTTTCGGTACGTATTCCTGTGACAAGCGGCTTTTTGTACCGAAATTTCGATACAAACAGCGAAATGTAGTCAGTACACGTAGACACAAAAGTGAATTTTCAAATTAGTCAAATTGACTCACTGATGAAATCTGTAATTTAAAATTATCCAATTGATTCAATTTTCATCTAAAAACCGTCATTTTTCAACCAAAAATGAAATAGTTGAAATTTCAAATAACAAAATCAATTTTCAAGAAAAAAGAATTTAATTTTCAACAAAATTGTTTAATTTTCAACAAAAGTGAAGAACCTTCAACTCAAATTATGATTCTTTAACAACAAAAAATGAACTTTCAATACACTAGCTCAACTTTCAACCAAGTAGTTGAATTTTCAACCAAAAAAGATGAATTTTTAACGCATATGATTATTTTTGATCAAACAGATGAATATTCAACTTAAACTATACAACATTAACAAAAAGAATGCATTTTTAACGAAGCAGTTCAACTTTCATGCAAGTAGTTCAATTAAAAAAAAAAAAGAGTTTTCCACAAGAAGATTACTTTTCTACTAAAAAAAAGATGAATTTTTAACTAAAAAAATAAATTTTTGACCGAACAGATGAATTTACAACTCATATGATGAATCATTAACCAATATAATGCATTTTGATCAAAGTAGTTCAAATTTTAACCTACACTATAGTTGAAATAAAAAAATAATAATTTACAAGAAAAAAAGACGAACTTTCAACATGAAAAAAAATGAATCTTCTACCAAACAGTTGAATTTGCAACCAAAAAGGGAATATTCAAACTTTCAATTAACATAATTAATTTTGAACCTTAAAAAAATAAATAAGCTAAGTAGATAAATTTTTATGTAAAATCACGACTGTTCAACAGAAAAAAAAACCAAGTTAGTAGTAGTTCAACCAAGAAGGAAAATTTTGAATAGAAAAAATATGAATTCTCAACAAAATTGTAACAGTTGATATTTCAACTAATAAAGATTTCCATTTCAAATTAAAAAAGTTCATATGTCAACCAAAACAATTTTGATTTGAAATAAAACTCAGGTAAATGAAAAAAAAAGATAAATTTTCACAGAAAAAATCATTATTTTCTACCGATAAAGACGAATTTCCAACAAAATACATGAAGTTTCAAACAATTAGTTTAATTTTCAACTGAAAAACATCAATTTTCAACTAAAAATTAAACAGATCAATTTTCAGTTCCAGAAAATTAATATTCAACTGGAAACGACTAGGATTTTTCAACCAATTAGTTGAATTATCAACGAGAGAATTGAGTTTTTAAGAAAAATGATGAATTATTCAGAAAAAACTGAATTATTAACAAAAAACCTAATTTTTAACAATGTAGTTTAACTTTCTGCTAAGCAGTTGAATTTTCAACAAAAAAAATATGAAATATCAAAGAAATAGTTCAATCTTCAACCAAGTAGTTGAATTTTTATCTAGAAAGATCAATTCCAACAAAAAATGGAAAAGTTCAATTTTCAATTAAAAAAAAATTATTTTTTAACGAAAAAAAACTTTGGAAAAAATTGTTACATTTTCAAAAACAACGAGATGAATTTGCAACTAAAGTAATAAAGCATTAACAGAAAATTATTACTTTATAACTGTAGTTGAATTTTTAATTAAAAAAAATTTGAATTCTCAACGAAAAATGTAATAGTTGATATTTTAGCCTAAAAATATTTGAATTTTAAATCAAAAGCAGTCGAATTCAACCTCAGAGATGAATTTCGAACCCAGAAAGATTTGTTTTCTATACTTGTGAAGACAAACTGATCTAATCAATAATGTCCACTGACCGAATCATTAAATTTGAATGATCTAAACAAAGTCATTTGAAATGTCAGGATCAATCACTTTCAATAATTGAATCAGTAATTTTAATTGATCTAAACCGTAACTTTTATTGTGTTAAACAGTCATTTGTGGTTAATTTAAAACATTTATTAAAATATAGGAATTTAATTAGAAAGTTTAATCAAGAAATAATTTTACTGTTTCATTAAACCAGATAAATCAGTCAATTCCATTGACTGAAAATCAGTCACTCCGAATGACTGCTTAATCTTTTAAAAAGACTGTTCTGTCAGTACAATAGTATAAATAAGTGAGTTTATAGTCGAAGCCAGCTCAATTAATTTAATAAGTCACATTTTGACTGATTTAAATTTAGAGTGCAACTAGTAAAATATATTTCCTCTCATTCAAAATGGATTTCGTCTTGAATTTTTTTGATTTGCATCTGATTTTAATAGCAGTGGATTCCAGGAAATTATTGTTTTTTCCAGGAAAATGAGGTACGCACATATATGTTTGTGGATTGAATGCCAAAAAAATCCTTGACTCCCATTCAATTGGGCAGCTTTCACGATATTTGGCGATAGTCATAGTCATGAAGCACTGGGAACACGCAAATGGGGGAAATATTTCGACTATATAAGGCCATATGAAACACATCTCATAATCATTCAACGTTCAACATGGTATCGCTGAGAACTGTTTCTGTCTTTTCACTAGTGTGCATTGTTGCATTTTCTCAGATGGCCGGTTCTGACGCCGGTGATGGAGGCAAAGGTGGAGACGTTGGCTATGGCGGAGGCTATAGCGGTGGCGAAGGCTATGGCGGTGGCGGAGGCGGTGGCGGTGGCGGTCACGGTGGCAAAGGTCACCCTTCTTAATAGTTGTCAACTTTCCGATTGCAGTGGTGAGCAAAAATTAAAAAATCTTTTATTTTGGCATATAATGGTACATTTCAGATAGAAACGATATAGAATATTTTTATAAATGATATATTTTGATATATAAAGGGATCTGTACCTGTTTTTCATTACTTTTCAATTAATAAATATGATGAGTGGATTATTTCTGAAAGTAAGATAGTCTCCTTTAGATGTTAGTGTGATCTTCAAAATTTCATACTTTCAAATTAAATGCCTTAGTTGTTATTAAATAATAATATTCATACAAAATAAACAATAGTTATTTCTTTTAAATAAATGTATAAGTTAATGACTTTC
>CAKNYM010015046.1:0-10282 GCA_932195095.1 Andricus curvator | reverse complement strand
AGACAGACAGACAGACAGACAGACTACAGACTACAGACAGACAGACACCTTCGTAAAAATCGTTTTTTCTGACTCAGGAGGTCTCAAAACGTGGACATTTGATGAAAACCGACTATGTCAAATTTTACATAAAACCAATACCTTCTCATTAGAATGAGAATGTAAAAAGCACCCCAAAGGGAACAGAATCCTTCTACGTCAGGGCTCACCACTTTCAGCAGGTGCTGACTGCCACGATAAGTGTATGACTGCCCCAAAGTTTTTCTGTAATTTTTTTCTTCGCTTTCCAAGAATCCTGAAAAGGGTTACGGTCGTTACGGTCACGGCTCGTTGCGGCTCATTGTTCACACCGAAGGGTCTAGTTTTTTTCTACTTGAATTCACAATACATTTCATTTTTTCATTTCAAACTGTAATTTACCGGCAAGGATTAGGGACGAGTCGAAGGACAAGTTCGACGAAAATTTATGATGGCCTGTTTGACCTAGTCTCGTGACTGCAATTGGTAGTCGTTGCAGTCACTGACTGCCTTCTGGAGAGCCCTGTTCTACGTCCACGCCGTTGTTCCTGGGTTGCGCCAAAAGAAGGATTATGGCGATAAGAGTTTCATTTGAAATGACCTTTAGATTTTACTTCAACATCAATATTCAAAATCTGAACGAATGCGATCTTAAAATGACCTTGAAAATGGGGTTCAAGGTCAAATCTAAGGTCACCGTTGGATTCCTCGTTGAAACTTACCCAGAGTAAATTTTGATAGATTTTTCAAATGATATTTCAGCCGTCGCAACACTCTTAAAATTTTGGCTAATTTATGCAAAGAAAATTGATCAAACCGATCATACAATTGTCATTTGCACCTTTGCTACATTAGGGGAATTAGTAAGCAGGGTGGAATATGGGACCGAGTGCTTAATTTCGACTCAGATATTGAGATGCAGACTTCTTTGTAAACAGGCCCTAATACAATTAGTTAGAGAGTATCATCAAAAGTATCCACAATGCGACGAGTTTTTTTTTATTATGAAGGAAGGAAGGAAGGTTAATTTTAAAGGATATCTAGAGCCCTAAATGGGACTGAAATTTGTTTTTTGGGGTTTTTGAGAATTAAGGAACTTATATGTTAAGGGTATTAGGGTATGTAAAGTGTGTGTAGGAACGTGGATAGATTTTAGATTAATCTAGAAGTCGAACGATGCTTAATCAAGCAACGTACTCGTCCCACAACACCGTTCCGAAGCAAGTAGCTGATAAGTCTCTCCAGCAATTACACCAGGTGGAGAGCTTGAGAACGCCATCATATATCACGATTCACAATAAAAACACAAACTAACTAATAAACCCATAGGAAGATCCATACGCTTTACCACAAACATATCCACTAAGGCATTAAGCAGAACTCTCCACAAAGCCAAGACCCATGAGTGTACAAAATCTTTCGTTTCAGGCGTCCAACACACCGCTGACACTTCGTCACACATTTCTTACAAACAATTTTTCGCGAAACATCCCTATGACGGCATATATATTTTGCTTCCTTTATATCTATACACGGAAAAAAGATGACTGTTTTACAGAATTTTTTGTTTAAATTATGAAAACGAAACAACAAATTTGAACAATTTACATTCTGAAGATGTGCGAAATGGATGTTTTATCAAAACTTTCTTTTTGCGTGAGCAATCTGAATTGCTGCACTACTAACTTTGCTTTGAAAACTTATTACTTGTGATTGTCAAAAGTTTTACACCAATAAATTTAAGAAAATGAAAGATCCATGTCGCAAGGTATGAAGCTGTCTTGGATAAAAACACAATTCGTTATTTTAGCTCTTGTACTTCTATGGCTTCTTACATTGTTTCGCTTTAGTCACATTCACATCAGTTTCTCTTCTACAATACATTATTTGAGAATCCACTCATTACTGACTTTGTGCATTATCGTTTTATTGCATATATTCCACAGGAATTGCCAGCCAACCATGTTCACTTTAATCCTATCCTTTTTATGGCAAGTCTAGGTCTCGCTACCATACAGCGCCGTAGGTGCAAGCATATTATTATATATTGCAACTTTAGCTTTATTCGTCATATTTTTACTTCTAGTGCTTATAATGTTTGTACCCTCGTTTATACGTCTGGATGTTTCCCCATTTATGTTTCCACCAGCAGTAAATAAACTTCCAAAATACACGAAATCATAAACTTCTTCAATGCTTTCTTCGTCTAAGGCAATTTACATACTGTTTTTTCATGCCTACATCCAAACACAATAATTTTTGTGTTATGTATCGTTAATCTGAATGAAAAATTGAAATTTCACCCGCTGATCGCTTTTTTAAGGTGTTGAGTCTTTGAGTAAGTTGTTCTAGCTAAATGTTGTAAAAATTACATGAACAGGTAAAAAGAAACAAAAATGGTACGCAAAAATGGATGTCATTTTAAAATTTTGAGTATCCCATGTACATGTTTAATATATCTCATTCCACATGTCTAAGGTGGTTTTCAGAGTTTTCAGTATATGGGCAAATCTCTGGAACCTTTAACCTTAATGATCTTATCTTAGACTAACTAATTTTAACAAAGAATAAGTATTTAATTTGAATCTTAAAACTAAATCTCTTTTAAAAGTTTGTACTCTTCAAAAAGTAACCTGTCACAGCGGCCAATAACTGGCGCTCTTATCCCTATCATGTTTAGATTGATTTTGAATTGAAATTTCAGGGAGTACATTTTAAGCATACAGATGCCTGTTTGATATACTTAAATATGAACAAGTAAAAACAAAATTCGTGTTATTGCAGCGTCAATAAGGTACTGAAATTTTTTTATATGTATTTTGATATAACAAAAAAAACTTTTTAAATTCAAAATTTTCGAGTACATTAAATCTAAAAGTTTCAGAGAATTACCTATGCCACATAATATATGTATTTTGTAAATGCAGGCATCAGATTATTCATTACAATAAGGGGAAAAAATGGTCTCTTTCAAACCATCCTAGCAACTAATTTTCATTAGAATTGCGTCAACCGAGGGACGTTTGGGCCATCTGAGATAACTCTAGGGTCAAAATTTCTCAGGAATATCAGAAGTAACTTTGGATTTGTTTGCAAATGGTGAAACATTAGTTTTAGGTGAGGCAAGTTTCTGGGCCAAATGGTTTTCAAAAATTTCCAAACATCCGGGAATTTAAATTTTGCGAGGCTCGACTTTTTTCAAAACGCAGTATTTGCAAGACCGGTCGACCGATTTTGTTCATTTCAATATGGATAAGAGATCATTTGTTGATGTTAAAAACTAAATGAAAACCAAAATTTTTGTTTAAATTTGTTAAAAAAAAAAAAATTTTAAAAATATGATTTTGATTTTTTGTTCAGTCACACCCCAAAAATTTCAGTTTAATAGTGATATCTGGATACCTTATAATTTTATGTTTTATTTAAATGTTTAAATGTTTTATGTTTATATTTATTACGACACCTTGGCGCTGGAGAGACCTATACATACCTGGACGTGCCACAAAGCCGCATTCACGACGGGACATCTATAAAGGATACTCTCCGATGCAGATACAAACGTCTCATCCGACGGATTTGGTCTTCCGAACTGTCGGCGAGGAACAAAGTATCTGCGACGAACATGCTTGCCGTCCCAGTAGTACTCCATTCATTTGGAGTAGTTCCATGGACGAAGGACGAACTCAGATCCCTCGATATCGGGTAACGGAACGTTATGCACATGAACAAACGCATGCAACTTAAGTCTTCTGTTCCGCGACTTTACATTTCACGCCGTCAAGGTGGTCGCGGAATACTGAATCTTGAATGTCTACACAACAGGATTATTCCGGGTACAGCACATATAGTCGCAAATGGACAACACCCTCTTCTTAAAATGGTCAGGAAACACGAAGAAGTGGGCAAAGGGGCGTTTCTGTACAAAGCAGCGTAGGAGGCTGCTGAAACACTCGGCCTTGACTTCAATATCAAGGGTGAGCAAAATGCATCAAATCTTATCCATCTTGAATACTCACTTCTGAAGGCCCAGATTAAGAAAACACACGAGAAAAACTTCCGAGAACAGCTCCTCGACAAGAGGATGCACGGCATCGTCCACAGAAATGTGTAAGATCAGTCGATGTCGTATGAGCTCACGTTTGCTTTCCTTAAATCACCCGGATTGAAGTCGGGCACGGAGGGCTTCATTTTGGCATGTCAAGACGGTGTCATTTCCACTATAGCATACCGTCGCCACATTTTGAGCCAAGACATTCCCGATGATAGCTGCAGAGCGTGTCATGCACACCCCGAGCATCTAGGACACATACTATCTAGTTGTCCAACTCATGCGGGAATGAACTACATCCAAAGGCACAATGCGGCACTAAGACTGCTTTATTACCATCTCTGTCACTCTTACGACATTAGTCCAAATACCTCTCCGCTAAACGCTCATAGAGAAATAGAGTCAATTGTCGAAAATGAGACGTGCCTCATATACTGGAACTTCATATTCTCGACAATTGTTTCTGTTGCGCACTCGAGGCGAACTCGAGACGAACTATGTTCGTTATAAATTTTTCGGCACCAGCTGACAAAAATGTCATTTCCAAGGAGAAAGAAAAGAAACAGAAGTATAAATTACAAGGGAGTCGCGACAGTTATACCCGGAATATTCTGTTAAGCTAATCGCCTTGATCATCGGCGCTCTTGGAGGGGCCAAGATTTCACTGGTTAATAGCTTGAAAAGCATCCCTGCGTGTCAACAAAATGCTGAGACACTTGCGGGAAAAATGCATAAGGCCGGCGTCCTTGGGTCGCTCCGTGTCCTCAGGGTGCACGAGACTTTTGACGGATCATCGTATTGAATTCGTCGCAGACTGTAACCACCTATCTCACGGTCGTGAGACGTGGTTACAGCTGAAATTTTACCGCGATTTCGCTGGGAGCGGGTGCAATTTTTCACGTCCTCAGGTTGCGAATAGAGGGTCTCTGTACCAAGGGTTTCTGCTGAATATGGTTAGAATAATTAATAAGCAGTCGCGGACAATTGTCCAGGGATGGTCCCGAAGGAATAACCCCTAAGCGGAGGCGTAAGAACCATGCCGAAAGCTGAATGACACTTGGGTGAGGTGTCTTAAACGGTGACTCTGGGATACCG
Organism: Andricus curvator; assembly: GCA_932195095.1. NCBI lineage: Eukaryota > Metazoa > Arthropoda > Insecta > Hymenoptera > Cynipidae > Andricus > Andricus curvator. The sequence continues at coordinate 5,121 of CAKNYM010015046.1, read as the reverse complement.
GGCGACCTCTCAGAGTATGCAGCCTTATCCTTGCACGCGGGGCTCTACAAGGCTGGACGAACCCGTTCCCTAGCTGCTCGTGGGAACAACAATGACACCATCAAAACAGCAAAAAGTTGTAGATGCGGTTCAAAACGATCGAACGCGCAGAGCACCTGACAATGGGTCGGCAAACAATGTCGATCATCCTAGAGTTCGGGGTGCTGAAAATAATTTACATGGAAATACGACGACGAACCGGCGAAACGCCCACATTGAGTGGACGGATCAACTCAAGGATGACTTGCTAGACTGCAACGGTGTCAGCATTATCCCTGTTCACCGAGGTTTTATGGCGCGGAGGCACACTCTGTGGTGCCAGAAACACCCAGAGCTTCAGCACGTTTCGCATCAGTCTTTGCGAAATCAAGCCGACTACCTTCGGGGGGAAAAATGGATATGCACGCGGAGCACGTCCCCAACCGCTGCTTGATCAAGCTGCAGACGAAGATGAGGAAGCGTTATTAAGACCAACCACGAAAAGCAGGCACCTTCTGAGAGATGATTGCGATTTCAGGACAAGGGAGAACATTAACATGCAAGTTCCTCCTAAGCCCCAAGATCTGGCTGAAATGGATGCCTCCCTTCGTGGAGATATATCACAAGAGTCCAACCTCTGGACCATCAATTGCTCAGTTTATGGTGCTGCGAGAGCTTTGGCTGATTCAAATCGAAGGCTAAAACCGACGACGGATCAAAAGACCAAAAGACGCTTGCATCAACTGAACAAGAAGATTGCATGGGCAAGACAGAATGCGTCCCGTGTTCAATGTGTGATTGACTACATAACATCTGGTAGACCGTTCACGGAAAGGGTTCGAAAGTTCGCCCAAGAACTAAGGATCTTGAATCACACACTGAACAAGTCAAAGCTGCTGACAATCAAGCAGCATATTGTTGACAAAATACAGCTGTTATCTGACGCACGGAGGAGAATACAGAACAGGGAGAGATGGATCAGCGAGAATCAACAGTTTCTCGCTGACCCATCGCGCCTCTTAAGCGATTTCCCTGTTTCTGTAAAAAATCCACCCAAGCCCAAGAAGGTAGAGACTTTTTGGAGAGAGGTATACAAGATCCCGAAAACACTAAAGTTGAAAGAAGATACTGACAATATCATCCGCTTCAAGCAGTTTTGCGACCTCATAAAATCTGAGGAGGAATGTCCATCAATCACTGCCGAAGAGGTGAAAAAAGCGCTTAGAGGCACGCAGAACTTTTCCGCTGCTAGACCAGATTGTATCAAGAACTTCTGGTGCAAGAAGTTTACTTTTACACACCAACATTTGGCCCGCATATTAACCTCATATTAAAAGTCGGAGACGCCCATTCCGCAGTGGCTGGTGTGAGGACGCACTATACTCCTGCCGAAAAAAGGCAGCGTGTCTAACCCAGAGAATTACAGGCCGATACCTTGTTTGAACACACTGTATAAGATCTTTACAGCTGTCCTAAACAACAGGATTGTTCGACGAATTAAGCCTGTGTGGCGAGAGATGTACGAACAACGTGGCTCGAAAAAAGGTGTAGCAGGCTGTCGAGAGAACCTGCTAATTGACAGACGTGTCTCTAAATACGCTGCAGCCCATCAGCGCGTCCTGTCAATGGCCTGGATTGACTACCGAAAAGCTTTCGATTCAACCTCTCATACACTTATCTGTCTGTTGGAAAGCTTGAAGGTGCATCCACACATAGTCAGATGCATAGAGAGATTGATGCCTCTTTGGAAAACTAGATTTACTATCTCATCTAGAAATGATCGTGTCACAACGAACAACGTCACCTTCCAGAGGGGTGTCTTTCAGGGCGATACCATGAGCCCTTTGCTGTTTTGCATCATACTTCTGCCTCTATCTCTCGCACTACGAAATTCTTCTGGAAACCTTTGTGGCGGCACTAATCAGCGCAAGCATACGGTCACTCATGTATTTTATATGGATGACCTGAAGATCTATGCTCTGGTAAAAGAAAACTTCAAATTGCTATAAATATCGTCAAGAAATACACAGGAGAGATTGGGATGGACTTTGGTTTGGACAAGGGTGCCGAAATTTATCTGAAGGAAGGAAAGATTACTGGCGTTCCCAAAGACCCTGAGCTTGTGGTTATAAGTGTTATTAGACATCTTAATACTGGAGAGACCTATACATACCTGGGCGTGCCTCAAAGCCGCATTCAGGGCGTAACATCAGTGAAGGAGTCTCTCCGAAGCAGATACAAGCATCTTCTTCGACAGATTTGGTCTTCCAATCTGTCGGTGTTGAACAAGGTATCTGCGACTAACATGCTTGCCGTCCCGGTTCTACTCTACTCGTTTGAAGTGGTTGAATTGACGAAGAACGAGCTTAAGGCCCTTGATATCACCACACGTAAGATCATGCATATGCATAAAAGCTTGCATATTAATTCGTCAGTTCCGCGATTATACACTTCACGCTGTCAAGGCGGGCGCGGACTTCTGATTCTCCAGTATCTTCATAACCGAATTGTTCCAAGTACAGCTTACATCGTTGCGAATGGCAGAGATTCTCTCCTAAAAATGGTCAGGAACCACGAGATGATTGGCGAAGTAGCGTTCCTTTACAAAGCCGCGGAGCAAGCGGCCAAGACCCTTGGCCTGAATTTTAACATCAGAAGTGAGAAAAGTACATTATTCCATCTAGATGCTTCACTTTTAAAAGCCTAAGTGAAGAAAGCAGAGGTTGAAAAATTTCACCAACAGCTACTCGACAAGAAAATGCACGGAAACTTTCACAGAAATGTAGAAAAACAGTCCTTGTCGAAGGAGCAAACTTTTGCTTTCCTCAGATCATCAGGGCTTAATTCAGGTACAGAGGGTTTTATTTTCGCATGCCAGGACAGTGTCATTTCCACCTTAGCGTACCGTGACCGCATTTTATGGCAAGAAGTTCCCAGTGATAGGTGCAGAGCGTGTCATGCACACGCCGAGTACCTAGAACACATACTATCGGGGTGTCCCAACCACACAGGAACGACGTATATCTACAGACATAATGCGGCCATAAGAGTAGTGGTACCGTTCGATACGATACGTTCTCGTGATCATGTCGGGATCGCGTCGGTTTTTTCTCGGGTCGGGATCAGGTTTTCGATACCCGTGATCGGTTTTCTCTCGGCTCGTCTTTGGCTCGGAATGCGATATATCGACTCTGAATCGTGTCGGGGTTTCGATACTCCTTCGCCAGATGTGTGTCTGTGTCGTAGCGGTCCACAGTGGGGTGAAATGAGAAACGAAGTTCAAAATGACATTTAGAACGCAATAATGCACTGATTGTAGACTTTTTTTGGGGAAAAATTCAGGACTAAATTTCCTAGAAAACTTTGAGAGTGGATATTTTATTTTTTTTGTTTATTTTATTTTTATGTTAATGCAAACAGCGAAAGTGTCGCGTTTTTTCATTTAATGTTTTATCTCCTACACAACATTTTTCTTATACTTCAAGTCAGTTGGATTCAATGCACGGCGATATAAGAAAGAAGAAGAAAATTGTTAGCTTGTAAAGCTAATTGTTATAAGCAAATTTTATTAACAAATAATTTACATTAAGGAATATTTGTTTTCAAAGTATGTTCCTGCTCTAAAATTGCTTGCTTTTATTAATTGGACTTTGGATGATACGTGGAGATCAAAATTCAAGACTAGATGTTATTAATCAATTCTATAAACAAATGTACATCACAGACATTAATAGGCAGAAACAAATCTTTTTTATTGTACTCTTGTTGTAATGATATTTTCAATAATGTTTTATGACAAAAATGTACCATCCGTTGATATTTGTTTATTTTATCAACAAAATATATAAACAAATGCACATTTGTGGCGTTTTTAACGAAACGAAATCAAGTTTTCTTCTAATCTTATTGCAATTATATTGCCAATGATGTTTTCTACAAAAATTTTGCAATGCATTAATATTTGTTCATTTTATGAACAAATTATATAAACAAATGCACATTGTTGTGAGCAAGTATGCAATTTGAATTTTGGGGCTCTAGTCGGTAATACAGGCAGCTCTTTAATCATGACACCTCGACAGTCATATCTGGTGACTACGTTACTCAAAAACGAGACCACATGGCGAGAACTCATAATTGTACAGTGAAGTCAAGTTCGCTCCGCGCTGTCGTGATGCACACTGCTAGTGTTGTACATTGCGTGCTCACCCTTTCGCTCTGTTAGTGCATTATAATAAACAGTGTTTCCTAATACTTGTGCTGATTCTGTTCCAGCTAACCTCACATACAATAAGACACATTGCAGGCGTTTACAAGTGACACAATTTTTTTTCCACAAATGATTTTTTTTTAAACAAATTTTGTTTTCAACGAAATTTTTATTTCAAAAATTGTTTTTCCACCAATTTTTTTCCAAATATTTTTTTTCAACACTTTTTTCAAAAAAAGTTTTTCAACAAATTCTTTTTTTCAACATTTTTTTTCAAAACATTTTTTTATCATTTTTTTATAGTTTTAAGATTCTCTTAAGACTTAAATTAACGTCTTAATAGGCTACGAAACCCTTTCTTGTAGGCGCTCAGCACCTACTTGGACTATTTTTTTTTCTTTTGAACTTGCTGAAATCATATTGCCAATGATACTTACAGAAAACATGTTGCTATGCGTTAATATTTCCTTATTGTATTAACAAATGATACATAAAGAAATTAAATAAATAATAGAGAATAAGAATAGGAAAAGAATAAGAAAAATAAAGAATCATTCTGAACGTTTTTAAGCGAAAAGAAATCGTTTTTTCATCTGACCTTGCTGAAATTGTATTGCCAATGAGATTTGGAAGACGGAAGTTCTTTGCATTTGAAGTAATGCAAAGTAAATTGCAAATAAAAATATTGACAGTGGAACTGTTTTTAATTTTAAACGTTTAAAAATAAAGTTCAACACATTTCTCATTCGGAATTGTTTCATTCAAATGCTGAAGCATTTACACGTACTTTAAAATAAAAAAATTTGTATAAATAGAACATTTCAAAGATTCCAACCATTTAAATTGATTTAAATTAAAATTTAAAATTCAAAGATTTTTTCGGGTTTCAATCG
>CAKNYM010015045.1:0-11368 GCA_932195095.1 Andricus curvator | reverse complement strand
ATCACCTTATCTCCCGAGCGGCACGGGGGATGATGACTCATCACCTAGCGCTCTTAACTTCCCTCACACAGGCACACACAAGCTATATAAATTATATTATTTTGGGGCCAAAAACTTCAATTCCGGGAATAGCAGATAATAATAGCTGAATATTGTGACGTCAGATATCCTATTGCTTCTTTTCGGGTGAAAAAGTTCCATTCCCCGGATTCAAGTATTGATTTCCAATTCAAGTACTGATTTTCAATATCGATATTGGATACTTCAACACTGTGGTTCGCAAGTCAGCACAAGGAGCGAAACCAATCTCACAGCCTTCTACATTCTAGCCGCAAGTTGCTAATCGTACGGAAAAAAGTAGTCCCGACCGCGCTCTACCTATCTACTCATAATCATTAGATAATTAAAATAGAATAAGAATCTTTGATAATGTTTATTCAAATATTGACATTTAGACTACTAATAAATTATGAATCATTTTTTTATGAGCACAAATAGCTGAAACAATCATCTATGATATTGTAATATTGTCCAAATATAAATTTTCCTTCTATTACTTCTGTTATTTATTATATTATATACCATTAAGCCATTTCCCTTTCGGCGAGCCTCAAGGGGTAAGCGTGACACTACCCGATTCGGGTAGTGTTTCTAGGTGGATAGTTACTTGTAGTAAATAACTACAAGTGTGGGCTCACCACACCCACCACCGCCAACAGCAACGCAGTAGTATCAGACGGTCACCCATCCAAGTACTAACCGCGCCCAACACTGCTTAACTTCAGTGATCTAACGGGAACTGATGTTTCCAGCGTGGTATGGCCGTATTATTTATATATATATACCATTAAACCATTTCCCTTTCAGGGTAGGCGTGACACTACCCGATTCGGGTAGTGTTTCTAGGTTTTTCTTGTAGTTATAAATAACAACAAGTGTGGGCTCACCACACCCACGATGTGCCAACAGCACTCATGTCAGTATTCTTGAATGGTCACCCATCCAAGTACTAACCGCGTCCAACGCTGCTTAACTTCAGTGATCTGACGAGAACTGGGTTTTTCAGAGTGGTATGGCCGTTGGCCATTTATTTTCAATAAATGCAGTTTAGTCCCAGATTGTTTTCAATTTTATGCAAAATTAATTTTCATGTGCGATCGATTTTCCTATACATTCTGTACCTATGTAAAATTTCACTTGTAAGCAGTTAAGCTTTGTGTTTCGTTGTTCCGTTATAATTCATTATAATTAGTTAAGACACCGCTCATTATTTTTACTCTCTCACATACGTGGCTTGACGGTCGTGAAAGGCACCATTTCTTTCTCTGGTGCGTGGGCCTCACGCCGCTTCACAACCTCTGCATACGCCGCACGAACCCACAGCAAACCCACAAAAACCTGGGGGCAGGTTGCAGCCCTTTTCTACTCACGGAACAATACAATTTACTGTTCTAATCATACATTACATACAATCATTCATCACACACATTATATGTATAGGTAAAAATGTCATAATTGTTCACTAGGTTCACTTATCGTCAGATTGATCTTTAAAATTTTCAATTTTCTACTCAGATTCGACATTTGAAGAAGGAAATCAAAATTTAATAAAATATATTTGATATTTTAGAGTTATTATATTTCAACTTGCAAAACCATTAATAATTTATAATAAGTTATTTATCTCTTAAGGGAAATTAATGCCGTAATTTGAAAAAATGATTGAAAAGCTTACATTTGAAATTAATCAAAATTTCAATCAATTTTTGACAAATAAAAATGTTATTACTCCGGTTTAGGCACTAAAGTGATACCATCAGTGAAAATTCGCTCTGCACTGTAACTATAAGTCTATTTTTCTACCATACTAAGGAAAAAAGAACCAAAGGGGTGACTCTGAACGGGAGTTTCGATTCTACGATTACCACCATTCCATAAATCATTCTCGCCCGTTAAACTCATTATTCCTAATGATTGATTAGAGGCAATTGTGGTTTCATTTTGTGGGGCCCTTGCGATACCATTAGGATCTCTAGGAATGATATTATTTACATTCGGTACGCTCGCAACGCTCGCTATATTCAGAGGATCAGTATCAACTCTGGTCGCATTTTGTTTGCGGGTTAAAGGTCCACCGCGCTTGGTGAACTGTCCAGCACGTCCTGTAGGAGGCATTTTCAATTTCTTAATCAGTACTCAAGGGGTAATATTTGGAATTTCCTTGGCGACAATGTTTATTTCGTTGTTCCGTCTTATTTATTTAATTAATCATTGTATTGTAATGATGTATTCAATAACATTTGATTCTCAAATAAATTTTATAAAATTTGAACTATTAATTATTTTATGAAGATTCCAAACCTCATCTGAATTTTGTAAAACTTCAATCAACAAAATTTTTTTTTATTTCGATCAACTAATTATTAAAATTCAATTTCTTTTTTTTATTAAATGAAAGGCATACAATTTCAAGTCTATTCATTAAAATTCCAGTTCTCAAATAAAACTTATAAAATTTCAAGTGAATTCAATAAAATTCCACTTCTCAAATGAAACTCGTCAAACTTCAAGTAAATCCGCTAAAAATTCCATTTCTGAAATAAAACTCATAAAATCTGAAGAAAACCTATTAAAATTCCATTTCCCAATCAAACTCATAAAATTCCAAGAAAATTCGTTAAAATTCCATTTCCCAAATAAAACTCATAAAATTCCAAGAAAATACGTTTAAATTCCATTTCCAACGAAAAATAATAAAATTCCAAAAAAATTCGCTAAAATTCCATAATAGGAAGCAATTTTCAATTTACTTACTTTATCTCGATGTAATGAAGGGAAAAATTTAATTAGTCATAAAATGACTATTTACAAATATTTCACTTATTCACTGTCACTTCTCACATTTTTTGAAGGGGGGGGGGGGTGTTGCGATGGTCTTGTTGCCCTCTTCACAGGACCGGTCTCTCTCGGTGCTGAATTCTCGGTGTCGAAAGGTTTTCGTTAGTCCGATGTCGCTCTCGGTGGTTCAAGCTTTTGAAGTTTACCTCTCCCAAATTCTCACACGAACGGGTCCTGGGCCTTAAATATAATCGCCCCAGGATTATTCGCCAGTATTTGAAAAGATTGAGTCGCTTGAACTTTTGCTGAGTTCACGGTGTAGCCGAATCCCACTACGCTGTCACCAAATGTTACGTCCTGCCTGTTGGATCTGGCAGAAAAGATATTCAATCCAGTGATGATTGGCTGGTATCCTTCTGTTCGTTGGCTGGCTTGCGTCGATTTAAAAACCGATTACCGCGAAACTGGCAAACGTATTTAAACGGGAGTAAAGAGAACACACTGAGTTTGAGAACAATTGTTTATTTATTCACTTTAACTATTATAATTATCCACTAAGCACAATAATCCTTTGAAATGGCACACACAATATTTATTTAAAACAAAAGAATTATTATTAATCTAAATCTATTAAATATTATAGTTTCTTAAAAATGATATGCTATATTATATTAGAAGTTGCCGCGATGCTTCGCGGAGTTTGAAGTGTGACGGAATGCAATTTTCATTTTACAAATTATTATGGTTTATGGCTAGGAATTCGACAAGAGCTATGCTGAAAAACTAGAAACCTGTATTATCATGCGTGATTTTGAATCAAGCGGGAAATTCAAAAGCTGCGTAGATTTCGAATTTTCAAATCGAATTACTACTTCCGAATATTCTAGAATAAATATTAGTCACTCATTAGGAATTTTAGGGTCATATCCTACGATAAATTTAGCAACTTAAGAGCGTGAGAAACAAGATAAACCAAATGAGTCAGCAACCCATAAAAATGTTTTTACTTTAAGGATAGTAATTTTATGTGACACTTGTCACTATAAATTAGATGAACATTCACAGGAAAGGAATTTGGGTAGAAAAATAAGTAGAAGGGTAATTAGTCAGCAACAGTTTTGCGTGGGCGCCCCTAGACATGTTAAAATTTATGAGAGGGTAGAACATTCTTAGACTAATTCCCACACGTCAGCGGGTCGCAAAAAGGGATGATTAAGGGTCTTTTAGACAAGAATGAGTTATCTAACACGTGTTCAATATGGTTAATGACCGCCTTTTTCGTAAACAGGTTGAAGGTTAGGATATTTTTGGAATGGCTCACACGTGCCGGCAAGTCATAAAAGCAATGACTAAGCGTTTCTCGCACGTGTCGGCACGTCGTAAAGACGATGACTGAGCATTTCTTGGGGTGGGGATGAGTCTATATAAGGGAAGTTGTTTTTAAGGGAAAGTCCGAAAAAGGCAGCTCGGAGGCACCAAGCCTCTAGAGCACCCCGACAAGGAAATTAAAATGGACGAGGACGACAACTTCTCCGTAGTCTCTTGTAGGAGCAAAAAACGTAAACTCTCCAAGCTGTCGGATAACGTTTCTGCCAGCACCAGCAGTGGCCAATCATCGGCCAACAGCTCCATCAAAGGAAGTAGTAAGACGTCAAGAACGTCAGTCGTGAGTATGCATATATCCAACTCACAAAAATCAAAATCAAGTACAGCTAGTACAAATAAAGTCGCTGATAATAATGTTCTTAGAGCGGGCTCCAAACCGCTAAATCTAGGTACTGAAACAGGTACAGCACTGGGAAAAATACCCCCAATTAATGTAATTGTGGACGAGGCTAATCACCCCTACACAGTTCTCCATAAACTTTTGAAAGAGTCAACCCAATTTAAACCCATAGTTTATAACATTGGCCCAGATGTTTATTCAGTTCGCGTGTCTTACATTGAAGACTACCGTAATATTATCACAAATCTAGAGAAGCAAGGCTTCCAATACTATCTCCGTAAAAACATTAACCTGCCTCCTATCAAGCTCGTCATTAGGAATATCCCCACTGCTTACCCGGAAGATTTAGTTCTCTCTGAACTTAAAGAGGAAGGATTCACAATAACGTCGGTCGCTCGCATGAGAAACCGACAAACTAAAAAAGCCTTGTCAATGCTCTTGGTAGCGGTGCCGAATACCCCTCAAGCAAAAGATCTCCTTAATCTGCAGTCCATTGCCTTTATAAAAATCAAAGTCGAGCCCTACGTTAAACCGAAGGAAACTTCACAATGCTACAAGTGCCAAAGATTCCACCATGTCTCTGACATGTGCCACGCCACTCCACGTTGTGTGAAGTGCGGGGGCGCGCATCTGAGTCTCACATGCACAAAAGATCGTAAATCGCCGGCCACTTGCGCTAACTGTGCTGGAGACCACACCGCGAATTACAGGGGCTGTTCTGCCTTTAAAAAAGCCACCAGAAAAACCACTAATAATAAACCAAAACCTCATAATTCTCAAAAAGAAACTGCTCCCTCTAAACCAACTACACAGTTCGCACCAAAAGATAATGGGACACATGTAAATACCCCAGTAGTCAGTGCCCCGCCATCGCAAAAATTACCGCTCTACAGCGCTGCCGTCGCCTCTACATCACAAACATGCACGATAAAAACTAAAACTACTCAGCCATCCAAAATACCAAAACCAACTAATAATCGAGCTAAAGCACCAACCGCCGCGACAATTCCCATCCCACAGAATAAAATCACTACAGAAATCGTACTTAATAAAAGCTCACCTACTCAGGATATCAAAATAAATCTAGTAAACCTCCTAAAAAGAGCTACAATCTTAACCACCGATATAATGGGGGGGAAAATCAACATTACGGAAGCTATAAATTCAACCGCCGAGATTATAAGTCATTTACTTTCACTCGCTATAGAAAATGGCCACCTTCAATAATAACACACTAAACATAATTTTTTGGAATGCTCAGGGTATCCTTAAAAAAAGACAAGAATTAGCCACATACCTCTACAATAATAACATTACCATTTGCTTGCTCAGCGAAACTCTACTACGCGAATCCCTACGCGTCAATCTAGTTCGTGGCTATAAATTATACAGAAATAACACTAATAGAGGTACCGCGATTTTAATTCAAGAAAATATCGACCACCACGAACTAATAATTCCTGAACTTGAAGCCCTCGAAGCTACTGCTATACAAATAAAAATACACGGGAAACCATATGCCATAGTATCGCTCTATCAGACTCCCTCTCGCAAATTTATAAAAAAGGATTACAGAAAAATATTTAACCTTGCACCCTCGGTAATTGCTGCAGGTGACCTAAATGCAAAACACTTAGCTTGGAATAGTAGAACAACTAACAAAATCGGAAAACAATTGTTTGAATTCATAAACGACCAGTATCTGTCTTTCTCCGCACCAGACTCCCATACCTTTTTCCCTCACAACACCAAACATAAATCTGACCTTATTGACTTTGCAATTTCCAAAAATAACCTCTACAATCACGACACTCTCACCATTGATGAATTAGATTCAGATCATCGACCATTTCTTCTAAGCCTTTTCACTAATTGTGAAAAAGCCCCAGTCGCGCCTCGCTATAATTTTGCAAAAGCAAATTGGCAAAAATTCAAATCGACCCTAGAAACACATGTTAATTTTGAACCCTCAATAGCAAACACTACGCACATTGATGAAGCCATAACTAATCTCACCTCTGGCATAAAAACTGCCATTCACACTTCAGTTCCTCAGACTACCACTAACAAATACGATCCACCTCTCAGCCCCGAAATTGAAGACCTTATCCAAACTCGCAATAAACTTTGCCGAAAACATCAGAAAACTAAAAACTGTATCCTTAAAAATATCATTAACCACCTTCGGAAAACTATAGCAATTAAAGTTCAGGAGCACAGATGCAAAAATTGGAATAAAGAAGTTGGTAAACTTCAAATTAAAGATAACTCTATATATCGTATGACTAAAGCCTTAACGAAGCCGCGAACTAATATTCCCCCTCTCAAAAATCCAGATCAAACGTTTGCGCTTTCTCCTACCGATAAAGCAAATCTCCTAGCAGCAAATTGTGAAAGTAACTTCGCTCCACATGACGAGCCATCTGACCCTCAACACATTGCTGAATGTGAACAAATTGGCTCCGATTTTCTTAAAATCCCAAATACCGATAATTTCAAGAAAATAACCCATAAGGAACTAACAAAACAAATCAAAACTACTAAAAACAACAAAGCACCCGGTCCTGATTCAATTTCAAACTTAGTCCTCAAAAAACTTCCGATCTCGTGTCTCACTCTCCTCGCCACTATCTTCAATGCTTGTATTCAACTAAGCTACTTTCCTAATTCATGGAAAATAGCTCACATTTTAGTTTTTCAGAAAAAAGGCAAGGATCCATATCATCCAACCAGCTACAGGCCCATTAGTCTTCTTAATACAATGAGCAAAATTTTTGAAAAAATAATACTCACTCGCGTAAACTATCACCTCGAGGAAAACAGCATCCTTAAACCGCAACAATATGGTTTTAGAAAAGGTCACTCTACGCAGCACATGATACTTAAGCTTACCGAAGCCATTAGCTTAAATTTCAATCGAAGAAAACATACTGGAGCTGTTTTCCTCGATGTAGAAAAAGCCTTTGATAGTGTCTGGCATATAGGACTCCTCAGAAAACTAATAAATTACAATTTCCCAAAAAGACTTATCCATTTCATACATTCTTATCTCTCCAACAGAAAATTCTCAGTCAAAATAGGCCAGACACTTTCAAGAGAGAAACCCATCCGAGCGGGTGTGCCCCAAGGCAGCATTCTAGGACCGGTATTCTTTATTATCTACGTTAACGACATCCCTGAGGTTCCCGAAGTTACAATTGGATTGTATGCAGACGTTCCGAAAATCTTAAGATTACTTAACAAAGCTCTTGAAATCATTGAGGCATGGGCTAAGCTTTGGAGAATAAAAATTAATGTAGCAAAGTCAGAGTCAATTCTTTTCTCAGTCAGAAAACCTGCTAAAATAGATCCACCAAAAATGTATGATGAACCAATAGAATGGAAAAATTCTGTAAAATATCTAGGGGGTAAACTTCATAAACGTCTCAATTGGAAGCAGCATATCCATGAAACTAAAGGGAAAGCTCTCGGGGTTATCTCGCGTTTAAATCCTATTATTAATAGACACTCGAGTCTAAAACCTGAATATGGTATCCTGATTTACAAAATGTTTATTCGACCAATCATAACCTATGCCTGTACAATTTGGGGAGGTGCGTCTAAAAGTAACATCAATCACATCCAGATCATACAAACTAAATTCCTCAGACGTATCACAAAAACTTCTAGATATACCAAGAACTCTGTCCTCCACAGAGAATTCCAATTACCTTACATTTCAGAGTATATCAAAGAAACCGCCACTAAATTCTATGAATCTACATCATTATCACCTTTTGAACATACCTCCTCTCTAGGGAAATATAACTTTGATCCGCTTCGCAAGCACGCGATGATGACTTTTCTTTCATAAAATAAATTATCAGATTTTGTGGTTTTTTCCCGCATGCGGGCTTTTTTCCCCACACATAACAAATGTCACGTTAAATTCCAGTCATGTCAAATTTCTCTCAGATTGTGTAATAATGCCCGAACGGGTAACGCACAACAACTTCTTCCAGTCCGATCATTCTTCGGGGAGATCGTAAATCGCGAGTGGGCGAATGGCGCGGCTTCGCCGCGCCATCCACCTACTCCCGTGCATTGGATCTCACAAGAGGGGGCGATGGTTGGGGCCCCCTCATCCCCACTTTTTTTTTTTTTTTTTTTTTTTAGGGACAGTCCAGTCTGTTCAGACCGTTCATTATGTTCAGATTTTCTGAAGTTTTTATAACCTTTCAATTGTGAGAGTGCGTGACCTAATTTAAATTAAGTTGAACAAATTATTAAAGGATAATAATTTCGTTGCTAATTTATTGGTGTTTTAATTAACGAGAAAAGAACCTTTCCATCACAATTTTTGCAGGCAAACGTTTCTACGTTTTAAAGCAGAAAAGAACCACAATGGAACTTTCAAATTTTGGCGATGCTCAAGGAACTTCAACAACTCAACAATAGATGGCCGCACCAGGCCTGTTACGTAACAAGATTTGGTGACAGTAGCGGTGGGATTCTGCACCTGAAATTGGGATTTCAATTTTAAAAATTTTTCAGTGAAAACTGTAAATTTTGTCCGAGTGAAAAATAGTGAAAGTTACAAGTGAACAAAAAGTGATAAATAAGTGTTAAAAAAATGTCACGCCTACGAATTGCATCATCAAAACTAAAATAAAAATAAATCATCGATAAAGAAAAAACAATTAATTATGATAATTTGGGTTCGACTCTTTGATGCAAATTTCAAAACAACAACGCTCCTAGGATTTTGGATTGAAGTCTCACTTTCTGCAAATACTTTAATTATCATTTGGAAAGGATTTTGGATGAAAAATTTGTAAAATATTCAGAGATAATTTTTGAATTCTTTAAGCTGAGTCAATAAAGGGGTGGATTTGAAGCTCCTTGACTTGACTTTAATAGTTTTAAGAGTCAGAAAAGAAATTTAAAAACTTGGATAAAACCAGTTTGGCATAAAAAAAGAACATTTTTGTTTTTCAACTTTTGGAACTGAAGGATCCTAGCAGAGGTTTTTTGACTGCTGCGGTTTTCCTCTGTCAAGAAAGGATCAAGGTAGATGACGAGAGTCTGCAGCAGAAGACAGTCCTCCGTTACCATCGGGTAAAATTAAAATTGACAATTGACCAAGGAAAATTTATTGGACAACAAAATAAAATTCCTAAAGATCAAGGATTGGAAGAACCCAATAAAAAGAATATAAAAGGAAAGGATAACACAACTGGACATTTTGAAAAAGGATCTACTAAAGGACCAATTTGAGTACCACAAATTCAGCAGGCTGGAGCCTCGCTACTACAACATTCAAAAGGAACTATCAAGGATCAATCCGAGGACATCGCTTCAGCGGGCTGGAGCTCTGCTATCTACCACAAGGACTAAGCTGACTAGGAAACAACAACACGGAAAGAAATTTATGTAATAAAATAAATAATAATAATAAATAAAATTTATGAAATTTATGAATCGGGTAGTGTCACGCCTACCCTAAAAGGGAAATGGCTTAATGGTATATTTACTTACTCACATCAAAACAAACTGTCAACGAACAAAGTAGGCCACGCACTCATAAATCAAACTCTCACGGTTTTTCGATTTTTGAAATTTTGCGATATTTAATAGTTTTAATTAGCTTAGCTAGAATTGTAAAAAATGAGTGACTCTTCGGAATCGGCTATGTCAAAGGAAATAACACCGGGACAGGACAATCATCTTGAAAATGCGGACATTTTAAGAAGTGATAATGGCGAACAATTTGGGGGTGGAGGTGATGGGCCAGCGGGCCCACAATCTCCACCAATACAAAGAGAAACTTCACACTCGTCTGAAGGTTATGGAGGTGAAGAAGTATTGTTTAGAAGTCCAGATCAGGGGGAGCCTATTCAAAATTCCGATCATGATTTAGAGGTACTAAATAAAACTAATTTTCCTGCTCAAAGAAAAACTATCGAGGCATTAAGGTTAGCTCGCGACATTATTCCAGAATTTAACGGCGAAAACATGTCTGTAACAATGTTTATAGAACATTGTAGGGCTGCAGCTATAGGATTGGAAAATAACGAAACAAATTATCCCGTCATGCTCATTCGAACGAAAATAACAGGAAAAGCTAGACGATATATCCAAGATAGAGTTGGACTAGATTTCGAAAATTTAATGCAAATTTCAGAAACTCATTTTTCACCAAAGTTAGATACGAGCCAGTTAATGCAGGAATTAGCTACGATTACCCGCGAGAAAAATGAAGAAATAGTTGAATATGGTACTAGAGTCAATGAAATTTTGAATAAAATTATCGCTCAAGTAATGAAAAAGACACCTGGAGAAAAAGGGTTAGAAAGATGTCAGGAATACAAAGAAAATGCAATTAAAAATTTTATGAGAGGTTTGGATCGTGCTACCTTATCCTTTGTTAAAAATATAAATCCTACAACTTTAGATAAAGCAGTTGAGATTGCCACGGAAGCTGGTTTAGAAAACAAAAGTTGGAACAAAACACAAGAGATTTGAAAATTCTTCTTTTAAAAATAATTTTGAAAATTGAGAAAATAAATTTAAATTTGGGAACAAGAAACGCGTTGCTCATATAAATAGTGAAATAGAATCACCAGGGCCATCACGGGGTATATCTCTTTCAACAGTAAAATGTTATAATTGTGAGGAATTGAGACATTATAAACGGGAAGGCCCAAAAATTTATCAAGTAAGTAGTTACGCTTTTCAAGGGAACAGATGAATTTTTAACCACGACTTTCTAATGTTTATGAAGTTTTATCAAAGTAGTTACGCTTTTCAACGAAACAGATGAAT
>CAKNYM010015037.1:0-10027 GCA_932195095.1 Andricus curvator | reverse complement strand
TACTCAGCGTGTGCATGACACGCTCTGCACCTATCACTGGGAACTTCTTGACATAAAATGCGCTCACGGTATGCTAAGGTGGAATGACACCGTCCTGGCATGCGAAAATAAAACCCTCTGTACCTGAATTAAGCCCTGATGATTTGAGGAAAGCAAAAGTTTGCTCCTTCGACAAGGACTGTTTTTCTACATTTCTGTGAAAGTTTCCGTGCATTTTCTTGTCGAGTAACTCTTGGTGAAAATTTGCAACCTCTGCTTTCTTCACTTTGGTTTTTAGAAGTGAAGCATCTAGATGAAGTAATGCACTTTCCTCACTTCTGATGTTAAAATTCAGGCCAAGGGTCTCGGCCGCTTGCTCCGCGGTTTTGTAAAGGAACGCTCCTTCGCCAATCATCTCGTGGTTCCTGACCATCTTTAGGAGAGGATCTCTGCCATTCGCAACGATGTAAGCTGTACTTAGAACAATCCGGTTATGAAGACACTGGAGATTCAGAAGTCCGCGTCCACCTTGACGGCGTGAAATATATAATCGCGAAACTGACGAATTGATATGCAAGCTTTTATGCATATGCATGACCTTACGTGTAATGACATCAAGGGCCTTAAGCTCGTTCTTCGTCCATTGAACTACCCCAAACGAGTAGAGTAGAACCGGGACGGCAAGCATGTTAGTCGCAGATACTTTGTTCAACGCCGACAGATTGGAAGACCAAATCTGTCGAAGAAGATGCTTGTATCTGCTTCGGAGAGACTCCTTCACTGATGTTACGTCCTGAATGCGGTTTTGAGGCACGCCCAGGTATATATAGGTCTCTCCAGTATTAAGATTCTGATAACACTTATATCCACAAGCTCAGGGTCCTTGGGAACGCCAGTAATCTTTCCTTTCTTCAGATAAATTTTGGCACACTTGTCCAAGCCAAAGTCCATCCCAATCTCTCCTGTGTAGTTCTTGACAATATTTATAGCAGTTTCAAGTTTGCTTCTACCAGAGGCATAGATCTTCAGGTCATCCATATAAAATACATGAGTGACCTTATGCTCGCGCTGATTAGTGTTGCCACAGAGGTATCCAGGAGAATTTCGTAGTGCGAGAGATAGAGGCAAAAGTGTGATGCAAAAAAGCAAAGGGCTCATGGTATCACCTTGAAAGACGCCTCTCTGGAAGGTGACGTTGTTCGTTGTCACACGATAATTTCTAGATGAGATAGTAAATCTAGTTTTCCAAAGAGGCATCAATCTCTCTATGCATCTCACTATGTGTGGATGTACCTTCAAGCTTTCCAACAGACAGATGATAATTCTATGAGAGGTTGAATCGAAAGCTTTCCGGTAGTCAATCCAGGCCATTGACAGGACGCGCTGATGGGCTGCAGCGTCTTAAAAGACACACCTGTCAATCAGCAGATTCTCTCGACAGCCTGCTACACCTTTTTTCGAGCCACGTTGTTCGTACATCTCTCGCCATACAGGCTCAATTCGTCGAACAATCCTGTTGTTGAGGACAGCTGTAAAGATCTTATACAGCGTGTTCAAACCAGTTATTGGCCTGTAATTCTCTGGGTTGGACAAGTTGCCTTTTTTTGGAAGGAGTATAGTGCGTCCTAACACCAGCCACTGCGGAATGGGCGTCTCCGACTTTAAATATGAGGTGAATATGCGGGCCAAATGTTGGTGTGTAAAAGTAAACTTCTTCCACCAAAAGTTCTTGATACAATCTGGTCCAGCAGCGGAAAAGTTCTTCGTGCCTCTAAGTGCTTTTTTCACCTCTTCGGCAGTGATTGATGGACATTCCTCCTCAGATTTTATGAGGTTGTCGCAAAACTCCTTGAAGCGGATGATATTTTCAGTATCTTCTTTCAACTCTAGTGTTTTCGGGATCTTGTACACCTCTCTCCAAAAAGTATCTACCTCCTTGGGCTTGGGTGGATTTTTTACAGAAACAGGTAGATCGCTGAAGAGGCGCGATGGGTCAGCGAGAAACTGTTGATTCTCCCTGAGCCATCTCTCCCTCTTCTGTATTCTCCTCCTTGCGTCAGATAACAGCCGTATTTTGTCAACAATATGCTGCTTGATTGTCAGTAGCTTTGACTTGTTTAGTGTGTGATTCAAGATCCTTAGTTCTTGGGCGAACTTTCGAACCTTTTCCGTAAACGGTCTACCAGATGTTATGTAGTCAATCACACATTGAACACGGGACGCATTCTGTCTTGCCCATCCAATCTTCTTGTTCAGTTGATGCAAGCGTCTTTTGGTCTTTTGATCCATCGTTGGTTTCAGCCTTCGATTTGAATCAGCTAAAGTTCTCGCAGCACCATAAACTGAGCAATTGATGGTCCAGAGGTCGGACTCTTGCGAGATATCTCCACGGAGGAAGGCATCCATTTCAGCCAGATCTTGGGGCTTAGGAGGAACTTGCATGTTAATGTTCCTTCTAGTAATGAAATTGCGATCACTCTGCACTGCTTTCTGCGGTTGGTCTCAATGTCGCTTCCTCATTTTCGTCTGCAGCTTCATAAAGCAGCGGTTGGGGAAGCGCTCCGCGTACATATCCATTTTTCCGGAGGTAGTCGGCTTGATTTCGCAAAGACTGATGCGAAACGTGCTGAAGCTCTGGGTGTTTCTGGCACCACAGAGTGTGCATACGCGCCATAAAGCCTCCGTGAACAGGGATAATGCTGGCATCGTAAAAGTCTAGCACGTCATCCCTGAGTCGATCCGTCCACTCAATGTGGGCGTTTCGCCGATTCGTCGTCGTGTTTCCATCTAAATTATTTTCAGCACCCCGAACTCTAGGCTGATCGGCATTGTTTGCCGACCCATTGTCGGGTGCTCTGCGCGTTCGATTGGCTTGAACCGCATCTACAACATTTTGGTGTTTTGGTGGTTTCATTGTTGTTCCCACGAGCAGCTAGGGAAAGGGTTAGTCCGTCCTTGTAGAGCCCCACGTGCAAGGATAAGGCTGCATACTCTGAGAGATCGCCCGGTATCCCAGAGTCACCGTTTGAGACACCTAACCCAGGTGCCATTCAGCTTTCGGCACGGTTGTTACGCCTCCGCTTAGGAGTTATTCCTTCGGGACCATCCCTGGACAATTGTCCGCGAATGCTTATTAATTATTGTAACCATATTCAGCAGAAACCCTTGGTACAGGAACCCTCTATCCGCAACCCGAGGACGCGTTCGGTGGCTTTGTCATAGGCCCTTCGGTTCTATTCCAAAGGAATCGAAACCGAAACCGAAAATATATAATATAAATATATATATATTCATATATATAATATAAAATAATATATATATATATATATATATATATATATATATATATAATTTAGTTTTAGTCACCGTTGTGTTTGGTATTTTTAGTGTATTGAGGAACAATTTCTAGTTTACCATTACAAATAAATTATATTGATAGGCTGTAATGTGTTCGAGACAAAAATATATAATTCAGTTCGATAATGAGGGTTGTTCTTAATGATTTTACCTGCTTTACCTCGAAAGCAGGGCTACTTCATGAGCGGGAAAGCCGATTTTCTGGAGGCAGCACTCAGTGCTGCTACGCGCCCGCTCGTGTGATTTTCGAAGGCGCGCCCACCGGAAGGTTAAAATCAAGAGCCGCGAAAAGGGGTTTCAACACAGATAACAACACATTATTTTAGAGAAAACTCAATATTTTTTTAGGTGTGCATTATTATTATTTCTTAATTGTTCACAATAGTTTACAACTTTAGCAATATTATTTGATAATATTTGAATCCACGCTTTCAAAGAAAACTCACAAATCTTGTTTTTATTAATGAGCATTAATTTACTTATGAATTAAATCAACTGAATGTCAGTTCTCGATTTAAAGTTACTTCCATGTAAGACGAACTTAGCAAAGTGTCGCAGGTTTTTTATTTGAAGCTGGTAGAGAAATCGACGGAGAACTGACTTTTTCCTCTCGGAGAAAAAGAGACAGACCCTCGGCGAGAGCGAAAATCGTGGTGGGAGCTATCCCACGCGTTTTAATCTATCCAGTTAGAATACAGGATAGAAAAATCGTCATCATTTTTAGCCAATATTAAAATAGGTTTCAGCATGAAATCTACGCCTCCGCGGTCTTGCGAGCGCGAACTTGTCTGCAACAAGTTCTAACACGCGACCCGCGAATCGTCCTAAAATCTCATACTTCATTAAAACCATGACATGTTTATGAGCAAAGATATTATATCTTTGTTTATGAGCGCCAAACTCGCGCCTTCAAAGGTTTCCGTCATTACTACGCGGCATCGACACCCTTTGAACTCTAGCGGCTTTCAGTTTTCGCTCTTTACTGTCTAATTACAATCTAGATCACACGTTTCTTATTTCTCATACACTCAAGCCTCCTCTAGTTTCCCGACTAATTTCTACAGATAAATATAACTAACCCGCATTTCTTATATTATAATTCTCGTTTAACATTATTGAGAGTAGGAAGATAATAATTACTCTTACAATTTAAACAATTTCTCAAGAATTATTAAATTATGGTCGAAATTCCCCCAAATTAATTGGGTTTAGTTGAAATCATTAAAATTATCAAAACTTTTATTAACTTGAGTCAGTCCCCTTTAAAAATTTTGTTCTCGCCAAGATTTGAAACGGCGGCCATGTTTATTTGGCGCCTTCAGCGCCATCTATCAAAGCTTAGTACGCAAGTCAACCTATCCTATACCATAGGGTGCCAATTTAAAATGTAATATATTCTAAATTTGTACAGTTTGACAAAAAAAGACCAAGTATTTTTTTTATATATATAATTTTCTTGAGATCCCACAAGACGTTTAAAGTTCTAGGTTCGCTAAATATTTTTTTAGCTTCAGGAGAAAAAACACGGGGTAATATTTTTGTTTTAAGAAAAAATCCTATAGGGTGAGACTTTGAAAATATATTAAATTGGCTCAGATACGACACTTAAGTAATCTAAGTTTCACAATTAATTGGGTCTTACTCCCTAAGATTTTTCTTTCAATGAAAAAAATTCTCCCGCATTCTTTATTTTCTAAAAAAAAGTATCTTAGATCCCGCTCAAGGCGATCGAAGATAAAAAATGTATTTTTTTCATTTTCTCTCTTAAACTATGGGCTCTAGTGAAAAAATAAATATAATAAAGATATTTCATTTTTTTGCAAGGAACATTTTTTAATAACAGATTTTTGGTCTCAAACCCTTCTTTCGAACAGCACATCACTTAAATGTCAAGAAAAATGTATTTTCCACTTTTTTAGCTTAACTGAGGGCCCTGCAAAAAACGTCGTATTGAAAAGTATTAAAATGTATTGACATTTAGAATGCGATTCAATTCTGTTTTCTGTTCCGAAAAAAAGATTTTAAAAGTATTAGTTCGTACTGGTTCACATTACACTTCATCACGCTGAATGCGAAACGGCAGTGTCGATGATTCGTATTACAAAATATTGGTTCGCATTAAACTTCAAGAAGCCGAATGCGAGATGGCAGTTGTGGATCTTCCGCATTTAAAAGTATAAAAGTAATCAAGCTTTTCCTGTTTATTGTAAAACTTTTTTAAAATAATGTAAAATAAATATATAAATATTAATAAATAAATAAACACTTTATAGAATATTGAATACAATTTTAATCCGCGGTTACGCATTCGAAAGTATTCCAATAACTTTTGGAATTTGTGAAATTTAAACTAATGCGACATTTCGCATTAAAAACTTTTCAATTCACGCACAGCATTCTTCTCATTAGATCGCATTTAAAATCATTAAAACCAATACGAACTTTCGTATTAAAAAGTTTTCACTCAACCGATACATTCCAATCATTAATTCGTATTGAAAAGTATTCAAACCAGTACGAACTCTCGCATTAAAAACTTTTCGCTCGATAAAAAATTTCGTCTCATTCTATCGCATTCAAAACCCAGATAGCACAAAAAACTCTTTGAAGATTTCCTGAAACTTGCAATGTAAGGTTGGGAATATTGCATTGAAAGGTTAGGGCAAGGTTCGGTCAATCAAGA
The DNA here is from genome assembly GCA_932195095.1 of Andricus curvator. Classification (NCBI taxonomy): domain Eukaryota; kingdom Metazoa; phylum Arthropoda; class Insecta; order Hymenoptera; family Cynipidae; genus Andricus; species Andricus curvator. Next base: position 4,008 of record CAKNYM010015037.1, on the reverse strand, counting down.
AAATGTCCGCTTGTGAGGGAATGTTGCATGGAAGTTTCAGGACATTTTGGAAGATTTATTTAACTTAATTCGGTGCGCAGTAGTTTTATATGGGACCTATGGCTGCGCAGTAGTTTTTTTGACAGTCCTAGTATATCACCAGACACACGTATCGTGATTATTTTCCATATTTATAACAAAAAGAAAAACCAAAAAATAAATAAAAATTTATATTATTTTTTGCTTTTTCGCCCTCTGGATTCGCGCCTGAAACTGACACATAACAGACTTCACGGAAACAAATCGTGAATGCGAAACAATACTTTTGAATTTTACGTTTCTTGCAGGGGGTTCAAGTGAAAAAATATATGCGACAAAAACATTGTACTTTCCTCTAAACAATATTTCTTGTATATAACACTTTTGCCTAAAACCCTTTTTTGGCCAATAGACCACTTAAATGTCAATAAAATGACATTTCCCCCCTTTTTTCTAGCTAAACTGCGTGTTCTGGAGAAAAAATGAACGTGAAAAAATATTTTACTTTTTTATAAACGAGATTTTTTGTTTATAAAACTTTCGCCTAAACCCCTTCTTTCGAACAGTACATCACTTAAATGTCGGCCAATAGACCACTTAGATGTAAAGAAAAAGTATTTTTAAAAAGAATATAATATAACTTAAAAGAAAGATGTGCATAAAATGAACAAATTTTATCTGAAACATTACTTCGAAAAATAAAACGACAGATAGAGCAATATTTTAAGTCTTATTAATTTATTGTCTCAGAATTTCATATTAGCATACAAGTTTATTGTGGTCGTCTGGTGTTGCTCACTTTTATTATAAATATGTTAAATTCAGGAAATAAGGCTAACCTAGCACGAAGTACGATTCCTGAGTTTTTAAATAAGTAGAGTTTGTACATTAATGAAATATCATACACCACTACTGTCCTATACTGTCGATTTTTGTGGAAAAACAGCGTGTTTGTTTTTCCACTAGAACCCTCAGTTTAGCTAAAGAAGTAAAAAATGCCAATTTCTTGACATTTAAGTGACCCAGTGGGCACGAAATTTAAGAACGTAATTGGAACGTTCTAAAAACGTTCCTTGGACGTACAAGTCAAAAGACGTTATTTGATCGTTTTTAAAAAACTGTCATAAGTCAGACCAAATAATGTTCTGAAAACGTTTCATGTTCCAAATACGTCCTTAAAACGTCTCTGGAACATCGTATGTTTAAGGAACGTTCTTCGGACTGACTTGGGACGTTTTTGAGCCGTTCTAATAACGTTCTTTAACGTTTGTGCCCACTGGGGATGTACTGTTCGAAAGAAGGGTTTGAAACCAAAAATCTGTGATTAAAAAATGTTCCTTGCAAAAAAATGAAATATCTTCATTATATTTATTTGTCACTAGAGCCCATAGTTTAAGAGAGAAAATGAAAAAATACATTGTTTATCTTCAATCGCCTTGAGCGGGATCTAAGATACTTTTCTTTTAGAAAATAAACAATGCGTTAACATTTTTTTCATTCAAAGAAAAATTTAAGGGGGTAAGAGCGAACCTAGAACTTTAAACGTCTTGCGGAAGCTCAAGAAAATGTGATATACAAAAAAGGACCTGGTCTTTTTTTCTAACTGTACAAATTTAGAGGCCTTAAGAAAGAAAATATTACCTTTTAAATTGGCACCCTACTATACCATTACAGCAGAAAGGGAGGTCCAATCGACTTTAGGCATGATCTTGAATCATGGACTTCAGGCAATAGCTATTTGTGATACAAAATAGGCAAAATAGGCGATTGCCGAAGAGTATGAAACTTGCAGCATGAGTCGCAGGCTCGAATCATGAGTTGGGGGTTAGCTTGAAAACGTAGACGAGTGCGAAAAGCTAAAGGCAAATGCTGCAATCACACGAGTAGTAATCGCCTATGCATACGTGTATCACACGCTATTCTTTGCAAAAACCACCTGAGAAAATTATTCAGTACTTTTTTACACTTTTTTTCAAGTAATTTACGGAACTCAAAAGGAATTCATGGAATTCCACAATTTGAAGGAATTTCATTAATTCCGTTGTATGTATGTATGTATACCATTAAGCCATTTCCCTTTCGGGGTAGGCGTCACACTACCCGATTCGGGTAGTGTTTCTAGGTTGATAACTTGTAGTAAATAACTACAAGTGTGGGCTCACCACACCCACGATGTGCCAACAGCACTCAGTTTTCTCGAATGGTCACCCATCCAAGTGCTAACCGCGCCCAACGCTGCTTAACTTCAGTGATCTGACGAGAACTGGTTTTTTCAGCGTGGTATGGCTGTTAATTCCATTAATTCCGTGAATCACGTGGATTCCGTGAATTCCATGATTTTCGTGAATTCCGTAAATTCCTTAAATGTCATGTATTCATTGCATTCTATGCATTTCCTGAATTCGGTGTATACCATTAAGCCATTTCCCTTTCAGGGTAGGCGTGACACTACCCGATTCGGGTAGTGTTTCTAGGTGGATAGTTTTCTTGTAGTTATAAATAACTACAAGTTTGAGCTCACCACACCCATAATATGCCAACAGCACACAGTATTCTTGAATGGTCACCCATCCAAGTACTAACCGCGCCCAACGCTGCTTAACTTCAGTGATCTGACGAGAACTGGTTTTTTCAGCGTGGCATGGCCATTCCGGCCGGTGAATTCCACGAAATACGCGATTTCATTGAATTCCACGAATTACGTGATTTCATTGAATTCCGTGAATTACTTGGATTCCTTGAATTACGTGAATTCCTTACAGTCCTAGAATTCCGTGATTTTCTTGATTTGTGTGAATTTTATGAATCCCGTAAATTCCATGAATTCCATGAATTCCTTGAATTCCTTAAATTGCGTGAATCCCTTGAATTCCATGAATTCCATGAATTCCTTCAATTCCATGAATTCATTCCACTTGAATATTCTTTCGAAGTTTCACTTCTACCGTGCGTCCGGAGACACACATTTTTTAAAGAATATTTTTATTTGACCGGTTTGCAAAGTTACGCATCTCTGAAGTGCGCATGCACGTCCATTGCGTCGATTCGTAAAATAGACATGTTTCAAAGTGCGCATGCACTGTTATTATTCCCGCACAGTCTGTTGGATTGAAGTACGTGGAAGTCCTCACTTTCGAGGTGGGTGTTGCAAAAAGATATTATCAGTGTTATCTCTGATATTATATGGGAGCGTTCACATATTACGTAACGTTATTTTCGACCTTTTTACCCCCCCCCCCCCATGCAACATACCGCCCCCCCCATCCAACCGCCGTTACCTAACATTTTGTGTATTATGTTTCAAAACATAATAGACGTTTTTTAAATAAAAAAAAGTTTTTTTAAGATGAAGTATTGTCTAGAAATGAAACGCTCAGAGCAAAAGCGAACGAAAAAAAAACGTACGTAGAAGCGAAGTAAAAACGCGCGAGAGCAAAAACGAGCTAAAATTTGGCGAGAGGAAAAGCGAGCCAAGAATGAATGGGGAAGGTTCCCCCACTTTGCTCAACTCGGCCAGCCTCGTGTAAAGCCGAAAATGCACGAGCACGAACCCGAAGCTCGGGCCGAGTTCGTCCGACTTCACGATTCGGTTTCGTTCGCTATTAGGAGTTTTGGGTCGATTTTTGTTTTCAAAAATTCACACCTAAACTAAAGACTTTAAATACATGTAATGAAGTCTTGAAATATTTAATGATTATGTCTTTCAGGAATTCTTATGGAATGTTTTAGACTATCTGATTCTACAGGGAATACATTATAAGACACTGGAGGTTTATAAAGTTCAAATATATTGAATATTGTATGTATATGGGATTTTAAAATTAGCTTAATAATATATATCACTTTCAAGTGGTTTTATTCTTTATGTTTTATTTTTCAATCGATTTTAAATATTGTAAAGTTAAAATGATAATAAATAATTATTATTTTCAATTTATTAAATTAATCAACATTTTTACTGTATATGCTTTCTTAATATATAAAAACTTT
>CAKNYM010015021.1:0-10014 GCA_932195095.1 Andricus curvator | reverse complement strand
CTGGTTGTTCTCCGTTTAAGAAAGTAGTAAATATACGAGCTAGATGTATTAATAAATAATTTATTATTATTATTATTATTATTACTATACCATTAAGCCATTTCCCTTTGAGGGTAGGCGTGACTTGCTCGATGAGGAAGGGAATAATGTGAGGTAGGGGTTATAGATTTTGTAGATTGATCTCGAATTCTCGTGTTATTTATTTAAATGACACGTTTGTTCCGCAACACTGCTCCGACCCAGGTTGCTGATCAATCTCTCTGGCGATCACCCCAAGTGACGAGCCTCACAAAATTGTTATGTGTCGTTCCCCACTTGGGCCCATTAGTATCCAAGGTCTTTGTTTCAGGCGTCATTCACTCTATTCTCACTCTGTTTACAAACTAATTGTCGCCACACTTTTCTGTCCTGACATACTACTCTAGCTTCCTTCACGTCCATGCATTTTTTCATGCAAGCTCTCGTGTTTATATGACTTCTTATGTCTCTTCGGATTAATGTCTAATTCACAGATTATAACCATCCTTTCGGCGGTCTACCTCTAGGCATTCTGCCATTTACTTTACCTTTATATACTTGTTTGGTCAGTCTTTCATCTTTCATTCTTTCAACATTTCCCAACCATCTTAACTGCTTTCTTTGCCATATGTCAACTAGTACCTCTCCTGTACCACGTTCTTTGAGAATTATCTCGTTTCGGACTTTGTCCATCAGTGTTTTCCCGCATATTGTGCGCAGAGGTTTCATGCCAATCGCGTTAATTTTACTCTTGTCCTTTTCTTGACAGGTCCATGTATCGCTACCGTATAGTGAAGTCGGTACAAATATAGAATTATGTATGGCCTCTTTAGCTTTTTATTATATGTTTTTATTTCTGAGAATAGACCCTACTCTACCGATAACCTTCTTACCCTCATTTATGCGTCTATCTAACTCCCCATCTATGTTTCCGTCGCTAGTGAATAGGCTATCCAGATATACGAACTTGTCAACTTGTTCTAATCCCTCATCATTTAGGATAATGTTGCACATTGTTTTCTCACTTTTTCCTTTAAACACAATGGTTTTTCTTTTATTTACGTTAATTTTGAGGCCCATGTTCTCCGTGCTTGTATTAAGTTTATTCAACATTCTCTGCAAGTCCTCGATTTATTCTGCCATAACAATCTTGTCATCTGCGAAAGCTATCCCACGTACCTTCACTATTGCGAGGTCTAAACCTTCTTCGTCGAAGAGGGTCATTCTTAGACACTTATCCATAAGTATGATAAATAGCCATGAGGACATAACGCATCCTTGTTTCACCCCACGCATAATATCAAACCAGTCACTCAGTTTCCCATTAACCCTTATACTCGTTTTACTACCTGTATATATTGTTTTTATTGCTTGTAGGAGCCATCCATTGACTCCGTACTCTTTAAGGTCTTCCCGAAGTTTACTTCTATTTACCTTGTCAAATGCTTTTTCTAGGTCAACAAATGCACAGAAAACTTTCTTTCCTACTCTCAAGTTTTTTTTCTGTGATCTGTCTTACGCTAACTATTTGATCTGTACATGATTTTCCTGGCATAAATCCACTTTGAACTTCCCATATATTTTCCTCTGTAATTTTCATTACCCTACGAATAAGTATTTTTGAGTATATTTTACTTACGGTACTTAATAAGCTGATACCTCTGTAATTATTGCAGTTGCTTTTGTCTCCCGCTCTTTTGTATATTGATACGATAATCGCTTTTCTCCAATCGTCTGGAACTTCTCCCGTCTCGAGACATAAATTTATCAATTCGCACGACCTGTGAGGTATGTACTCGCCACCGTATTTAAGCAATTCAGCGCTAATACTGTCTACACCAGCAGCCTTACCGTTTTTAAGTTCTTAATTATGTCTCTAACCTCAGTGACACAGACTTTTTCAATTAGGTTTTCTAATGCATTATGGTCTGTGTCGCAGTTAATAATTATTGTAAATCTGCAAAGTATCTTAGAAAAGTGTTATTGAAAAGACATTCTTTGTTGATTCCGGAAACAAATTGAGCCAATTCTTTAAAACATAGCGAAACTCCTCATTTTTTAAAAAAAAATGTTTAAATAATTAATAAATTTTGGAAATTTGCAGAGCATTATAGAAAAACGTCACCAGAAAAATATTCTTAGTTAATTTTGTGAAAAATTGAACCTATTCATTGAAAAATAGCCAAACTCCTAATTTGTTTATTAAAATTGTTTAAATAATTAATAAATCTTGGAAATTTGCATAGCATTATAAAAAAAAGTCGTCGAAAAGATATTCTTAGTTAATTTTGTAAGAAATTGAGCCTATTCATTGAAAACTAGCTAAACTCTGAATTTTTCATTCAAAATTGTTTAAATAATTGATCATTCTTGTAAATTTACGAAGCAGCATAGAAAAGAATCATCGGTCAGATATTCTTCGTTGACTCAGTTAACAAATTGTGCCTATTCCTTGAAAAACAGCCAAACTCTGAATATGTTTATAGAAATTGTTTAAATAATTAATCATTATTGTAAATTTGGAAAGTATCGTAGAAAATAGTTACTGGAAATACATTTTTTATTGATTCCGGAAACAAATTAAGCCTATTCTTTAAAAAACAGCCAAACTCTTTAATTTGTGTATGAAAATTGTTTAAATAATTAAAAAATCTTGAAAGTTTGCAGAGAATTATATAAAAAATTCATCGGAAACATAACTTAGAAATATGGTTTATTATAACCTTTTTTAAAATCTTTGGAAATGTTCAAAATCTTTGTGAGATATTTGAAATCTGGTGTACACGCCTTTTTCAAATCTTTGAAATGCTTGCAATCTTTATGAAATTTTCAAAATCTTTGCGAAATTTTTCTTAAATCTTTGTTTGTGAAATCTTTTTTATTCGTTGAAATCATTGAATTATTTGAAATCTTAGTGAAATCTTTTCAAATCTTCTAAAATGTTTCGGAACCTTTTGAAATCGTTTGTGAAACTATCGTGAAATATTTGAAATCTGATGTACACGCCTTTTTTAAATCTTTGAAATCCATGAAATCTTTGTAAAATGTTCAAAATCCTTTTAAACATTTTAAAATCTTTGAAATATTTTTAAAATATTTTGAAATCCTTAGTAATGTTTTGTAATCTGGTGTACACTTAAAACCCGACTGGTGAAACCCTTGAAAAATCAATTATATGGTCTGGGCTCATTCTAATTCTGAAACTGAATGAACATCGAAATTTTCAAGTAATAATTTTTATAATTTGTAAGTTGAATATCACAAAATTGTATACTATAACATTCTAAATTAACGGAGACGAAATTCAAAACTTACAGAATTATTCACAATATTAAAGTCTGTTCATTGCCATCTATAAAATAATTGGTAGTCTACAAAAAATGCCTATAAATCTCAATAAGAACAAGAATAAGATCAATTATATCTTGATAAATAAAAAACTTTTTATTAGCAGGATTTCTACTTCTCTTTTATAATAGACTAACAGATTCAAATTCCTTTTCGCATTTCAATAAAATAACTGTTTTAAAAGAAGAAAAAAATTTAATTGAAGGTTCTCGTGAAAAATACAAAGAGATTTCCAGGGTTTTAAGGTTTTCAAAGTCGCTAGACATCCTAATAAACATTGTATAAGTTAAAAATTCAACTATGTGGTAGAAAATTCATGCATCTTGTTAAAACGTCGTCTTTTTGTGTAGAAAATTAACCTTGTTTGTTGAAAATTCAACTATTTGGTAGAAAATTAATATATTTTGTCAAAAGTCGTCTTTTTGGGTAGAAAATTATACTTTTCTGTTTAAAGTTCAACTTCTTGGTTGAGAATTCAACTATCTTGTTAAAAATTAATCTTTCTTGTTTCAGAATTATCTTTTTTGTCCAAGATTCTTCTTTTCCCATTCAAAAGTCCACTGTTTTCTAAAATATTCGACTTATTAGCTTGAAAACTTCACTCTTTTGTTGAAAATTTATGTTTTATGATAGAAAAATCATTTTTCTTGGTTGAAAATGAACTTTTTTGTTGAAAATTCAACTGTTTTATAAAAAAATTGTTTGTTTTGTCTTCAAAAATTCAAATATGTGATTTAATTTGACTCTTTTTGTTTGAAAATTCGATCGTTTGATTGAAAATTCATCTTTATACGCTGAAAATTCAACTATTTGCTTATGAATTATACTATTTTGTTAAAAAAATTAATTCTTTTCGAAAAATTTAACAATTTTATTGAATTCATCATTTATGGTTGAAAATTCAACTATGTTGTTACAAATTTATCCTTTTGGATTGAATCTTCATCTTTTATAATAGAAAAGTTATGCTTCAGGTTGAAAATTTTTCTTTCTGGGTGAAAAATTCCTCTCTTTGGGTATCTTCAGCCAACGGCTACGTCACTGTCGGGAGAGGGGAGGTGAAATAACTTAAAATTGGTAACCTAGTTTATGGTTGGCCTATAACGCGAAAAATGTTCCGTGTGACAAGAAAGTGGCTTTGCGACGCCAGGGCTTCGAAAGAAGTACGCTGGCGGCGCCAGGCTCCACCGGGGATTGAATATTGAATTGAAACTTGAGTCTGAAACATCTAAGCAAATGATTTTTTCATTTTGCGGTAACGCTTTTCTACTTTTCTTTTATGTACTGTGAAAACTAGAGATCTCTTTTTTATGGTATCATTTTTTTCGTATCCTGTTTTTTAATAGGATGACTTCAGGCTGATATTTTCAATGTAAAACAAACGAATCTGGGTTCCCGCCAGTGGTCTCATTTTAGTACCACTCGAGACTGTTTTTTCTGAGTCTTAATTTAATACCTGAAAATAGTCCTAAAATAATACTTTGCTTTTACAGTGTGAATTAAAGCGATTTTAAACTAATTTTTTGCAGACTTGTATTGAAAAAATTTAATATTTTTAACGCACTTCAAAACTTTACTTAGAATAAAAATAATATTATTCATTTATAATTTTATAACAATTTCTTACAGATTCTTCTGAAATCTTTGTTTCCGAGTCTTCGCAGAAAAGAAAATAAGTTATCCTTGCAGTTGACTTTAAATCACAAACGCTTTGTTCCTGTAAGATACTTTGCTCCACTAAGATCGACATAGTTCGTCAACGAGTATTACTTCGTGCCCACTATAATGAGTCTAACCATACACAGAAGGTTCTAATTCTTAGGTCGTCTGTCACAACTGAACCCATAACTACAAAACCAAAAAGTCGCCTTTTTGACACTGTCAAAATTAAAAAAGAAGGAAATTAAATCTAAATTTCACATGACGGATAACGCAGGAGTGTCACATCAAATGTGCCAGTCTTTTTCCCCTGGGCTAAACCCAAAACAAGCGATTCAGAGACAAATTTTGTGCGGCAATTAATAAATTCACGCCCGAAGTACGAGTCACATTATGGCCGATCTTCATCCAAGCGAAAGTATTTGATGGATTAAATATTTCAAAAATTTACAACGAATTCGTAAATTCTTGTGAAAGCAAAAAAAGAAAAGCTGTAACTGATGCCATTTTTCGATAAATTTTCAATAACTAGAGAATCACGACTTGCGATACATTTTTTGTGTATAGTCCATTTGTGTATAGTCGAAGAGATTAAGGAAATTGGTAAGATCTGCAGTAATTACATTTAATGTTATAATATGTAATTATAATGTGTAATATATAATGTACAAAGTTATTTATTTTCCAGATTACATGCACGTTTGGTCAGAAAATGTTGCGTCGCGCGCTGGTCAAGAAATTGGGTCGCGTGTTACAAAACACCTACAAAACCACCTTTCGGATAAAATCACGGTCCAATTCCTGTGGCGGGCAAAATAAAAATACAATTATAATTAATTACACCATTAAGCCCTTTCCCTTTCGGGGTAGGCGGCACTTGCTCGGTTGGAAAATAGTAGTGTGTATATGGGTATATAGGTATAAAGTAGGTAGGTATATAGGTATGAGGTAGATAGGTATATAGGTGTTAGGTATAGATATTTTAGATTGATCTGGAATTCTCGTGTTATTTATTTAAATGACACGTTTATTCCGCAACACTGCTCTGACCCAGGTTGCTGATCAATCTCTCTAGCGATCATCCCAAGTGAAGAGCCTCACAAAATTGTTATGTATCGTTCCCCACTTGGGCCCATTAGTATCCAAGGTCTTTGTTTCAGGCTTCATTCATTCTATTGTCACTCTGTTTACAAACTATTTGTCGCCATACTTTTCTGTCCTGGCATACTACTCTAGCTTCCTTCACGTCCATGCATTTTTTCATGCAAGCTCTTGTGTTTCTATGGATTCTTATGTCTCTTCGGATTAATGTCTCATTTACAGATTCTAACCATTCTTTCGGAGGTCTACCTCTGGGCATTCTGCCATTTACTTTACCTTTATACACTTGTTTGGTCAGACGTTCATCTTTCATTCTTTCAACATTTCCGAACCATCTTAACTGATTTCTTTCCCATATGTCTACTAGTGTCTCTCCTGTACCACATTCTTTGAGGATTGTCTCGTTTCGGACTTTGTCCATCAGTGTTTTCCCGCATATTATGCGCAGAGGTTTCATGCCGATCGCGTTAATTTTATTCCTGTCCTTTTCTTGACAATTCCATGTCTCGCTACCGTATAGTACAGTCGGTACGAATACAGAATTATGTATGGCCATTTGAGCTTTTTTTGATATGTTTTTATTTGTTAGGATGGACCCTACTCTACCGATAACCTTCTTACCCTCATTTATGCGCCTATCTAACTTCTCATCTATTTTTCCGTCGCTAGTGAATAGACTACCTAGATATACGTACTTGCCAACTTGTTCTAATCTTTCATCATTCAGGACAATGTTGCATATTGTTTTCTCACTTTTTCAATCTTGTCATCTGCGAAAGCTAACCCACGTACCTTGACTGTTTCGAGATCTACACCTTCTTCGTCGAAGAGGGCAGCTCTTAGACACTTGTCCATGAATATGATAAATAGACACGAGGACATAACGCATCCTTGTTTCTAGCCTTGCATAATATCAAACCAGTCACTCAGTTTCCCATTTACCCTTACACTCGCTTTACTACCTGTATATGTATATTGTTTTTATTGCTTGTAGGAGCCCTCCATTTACTCCGTACTCTTTAAGCACTTCCCAAAGTGTATTTCTCTTTACTTTGTCAAATGCTTTTTCTAGGTCAATAAATGCACAGAAAACTTTCTTTCCTATTCTCAAGCTTTTTTCTGTGATCTGTCTTAGGCTAAATATCTGATCTGTACATGATCTTCCTGGCATAAATCCACTTTGGACTTCCCATATCTTTTCTTCTGTGATTTCCATTACCCTACGAATAAGTATTTTTGAGTATATTTTACTTACGGTACTTAGTAGGCTGATACCTCTGTAATTTCTGCAGTTGCTTTTATCTCCCTTTCTTTTGTATATTTGTACGATAATCGCTTTTCTCCAATCGTCTGGGACTTCCCCCGTCTCAATACATAAATTTATCAATTCGCACAACCTGTGACGTATGTACTCGCCACCGTATTTAAGCATTTCAGCGCTAATGCTGTCTATACCAGCAGCCTTACCGTTTTTCAAGTTCTTAATTATGTCTCTGACCTCAGTGACACAGACTTTTTCAATTGGGTTTTCTAATGCATTATGTTCTATGTCGCAGTTTTGTTGTCCTATATCTTCACCTACTAATAGTTCTTTAAAAGAGTCTTTTAAAGCGTCTACTATCTCGTCTATATCATATAGCATTTCACCTCTGCTGTTTCTCATGCTGGCAAACTCTGTACTTTTACTTTCCTTCAACTGTTTATATAATAGTTTTATAATTCCTTCAAAGTAGTTTTGTATTTTATTCTCTTCTTCTGTTCTGATGTTCTCTTTACTCTCTTTGACTAGTCGTTTAACTTTCCTATTTTTGTGTCTGTAATCATTTTTGAGCCTATTTATCTCCTCATCGCTAAGATCTGTCATGTTCAGCGTTTTGTTGTGCGCTTCTTTCTTTTCTTTTTGGGCTGCCTCACTTTCATCATTCCACCATGCATCACCAGATTTTCTTCCTACAACCGCCGTACCACATACTTCCGTCGCAGTTTTGACGATGATGTCCCGTAGTAAAGTTCACGCCCCCTATATATCTTTATTGTTAAATAACCCCTTCCAAATTGTCTCATCTATACGTTCGTTTAACCTATTTTGAAAGTCTATTCGCACTTCTGGTTTCTGTAAATTTTCAATCTCTATTCGCGTTTGTTTTGTTCTCTTTCTTCTCCACCCCCGCTCTAAATTTATTTTGGAGACTAAAAGGTAATGATCAGTATTGCATTCGGAACCCCTCATGGCTCTTGTATCTTTAACTAGTTCTCTTAGTCTTTCATCCGCAATAACAAAGTCAATTATACTGTGGCTATTTCCTTTACGCCAGGTGTAAATGTGGATCATTTTATGTCTAAACCAAGTATTTGTAATAAATAGGCCCTTTTCTAAGCATAAGCTAACTAATTTTTCCCCGTTATAATTTTTTCTTGTTGGATCCCCAAATTTACCTAGTACCCTTTCTGTATCTGTATCCTGACGTTGGAGACCGACCCATCCGTTCATATCTCCTAGCAGAATTATTCTTTCACCTTGATCGCAAATACTTATTGTATCATTTAAAGTGTCCCAGAAGGCGTCTTTGACTTCTCTCGGGTCACTATCAACTGGGGTGTAGCACGCTATGATAAATAATCTTCTGATTCCTACCTTCATTCTAGCCCACAACAATCTGGGAGATACAAAACCATGATCTTTGAGATGCTGTCTTTCTTTTTCATTCATAATTAAACAGACCTCCTGACTACCATGTGATTCACTGTCTACTCCTGACCATATTTCAAAACCGCCTTTCAACACCCCATTTTCTATGTTTCTACTTTCGCAACCCTTTTTCTTCGTCTCAGGTACACGTAGAATATCTAGTTTCCTTACGTGCATAGTTTCTTGTAGTTCTCTTACTTTAAGATCATTCACTCCTCTGGCATTCCAAACACCCAGTCTCCATTCATCGCCTGAAACTCGACCTTTACGTATACCGTGCATATGCTTTTCGTCAATCAAAGTTTTAGTCCATTCCGAGGCTACTTTATTGTTTGTATTATTCATGTTTAGATTGTACACTCAACTACCACCTGTATGGGCGAAATTAGCTTTGCGAGTCGAAATCATGTCCGAATTAAGCAGTGATTTGTCGTATGGTGGAGAGTCAAGTTGTAACGTCAGTCCCACCAAAACTTCTGTTACTTGAATGGGGGGGGGGGGGACATGAGGAAGGAAACCGAGAGTCTCAATAGGTTGGTGATTTATTCTGAGAAGGTCACCAGCCTTCAGCAGCGTTGTATTAGATAGGAGTTCATATGTTCTCATCTGCCGAATCCCAGCCTACCTCTAAACGAGGAACTAATAACACTTTTTTTTTTAATTTGAAAAAGAGTTATATATAGACATATATTAAATTTTTTCCTGCTTGAAGTATTAAAATAATGATAATAATTGAACTGCAATATTATAAGCTCTCTTCTATTGCCTGTCCAATTTCAGGTTATACTTGAGGTTATACTTTATGGAAACTTAAAAATTTTATATTTGGTTTCTTCCCTTATTCTCGAAAAACACCACTGGCTTCTTGAGACAGGCGAGACGGACTGATTTTTTTAGGACAAAACATGACCATGTGGTTCGCGTTAGTTTCCAATAACGTCGCATTTGAAGTTAAAAGTTCGGAATATTGAGCGATTTAGAAGGATTTTTTGGGGATAATCTCGGATATGTTAAAGAAATCTCTGAAATGCTGTAATTTCCTTGATTTATCGTGTTCAAATTCTTTGAGAAGGGATCAAAATATTATTATAAAAATTCAGTAAAAAACCATAAAATTAGTTCCTGGAATTTGTCAAAAAAAATCCCTACCCTAACATGTCAGGATTTTCAAGGAAGAAAAGATTTGAAATTTCTTTCAA
>CAKNYM010014910.1:0-10268 GCA_932195095.1 Andricus curvator | reverse complement strand
GTAAATGCATTTTCTTGGTTCCAAAAATTCTTTTTTTCAGTGTATATTACCAGAGATAGCATAGTCATGTTTAAACTCATTTTACCTTAATTGTTATTAATATATTGCAATTTTGTTCTCACGTATGTATAGTCAAAATATGAAAGTATCTACATGATTTTTTTCAAATTTTTTACACTGTTCATTTCAAAGATGTCGTCATCGAAAGTCAAACAAGGACAGAGTGACGCGAAAAAACCACGGTTTTTACCTTTTCGCGAAGGATATTTTCCGAACCAATTTTTGTACATAAACAAGTGAGCTTTATCATAGTATAAGCTACGTTTTTATGCGATTTTTTTACGAGTAAATTACAAAAATGTGCAGCTGTTTTGGAGGGGCCTTCGTTTCGTGAACGGATAGTACTTGAAGGCGCCGGAGCCGCCATTTTGTATAGCTTTTTTGGGTGAAATAAGGCAAGAGATTCAAATGTATTATGGAAGAGAACTTAAAAATAGTAATAAAAGTCATGTAAATTTTATTTTATTGTTGTTGAATGAATGGACTAAGACTGGAAGCTTAATAAAATTAATTAATAAGTAATAAAATTAATAGAATAGTATGAAAAAAGGAAAGCCGATGTGATTTAAAATTGGTGGAGTACACATTTTGTAAACACGTGGTTTAGAATATTCATTTTTTATCTGTTGAAAGGTACAATAAAACTTGTACGTTTTTATAAGTGAACAATATAATAATTGAAGAGTCGGATGCAATAACCACCTTAACGCTCGCACACGCGGAGAAATATTGTCCGCGAAGCAAATTTGGAAAATTGTTCAAATTTGAGTGCTGACAGCCCATACTTGCAGACAATTTTATTGTGCATCTTTTTTTAATGGCAACCAAATTCAAAGATTGTTTCGTTTTTCAGTTATTTAGGGAAAACGGAATTTTTCGCCGGAAAAAAATGCAATACCGTTTTGCGTTCAACTCGCCAGATCTCAACCGGGAATTGATATTTTTTTCTTGAAAATTTTATGTAACATTCTTCAACATATTGTACGACTGTTAGAGTGTTTGCGAAGTTTAAAAAACATTTCAGGGCCGTCGTGTGAATTTCTCAAAATATTTTCTTCTAGTTACATTTTACGGTTATAGGTACGTCAAGCCGCCGCGCTATGTTTTCGCGATCCGAGTCGAGTACAGCGCGCCGTACATAATCTTTACATCGCTCTCACTTTTTTCCCTAATGACTAAAGATCTCAAACTTGTTGGAGAAACTTCTTTGATCCCTAAGGAACATTTTTCTCACTGGAAGTTGTAAAAATTCGATACTTCCTCACACAACTTTTTCGTTTGTATATATGCATCCAAGATTTCGAAGAAAATATTTTTTTTTAATTCACTACACGGCCCTGAAAGGTTTTCTAAACTTCGTAAACCCTCTAACAGTCGTAGAATATGTTGAAAAATGTTACATACAATTTTCGAGAAAAAATATCAATTCCCGTCAAAGATCTGACGAGTTGAACGCAAAAAGGTATTGCATTTTTTTCGGCAAAAAATTCCGTTTTCCTTAAATAACTAAAAAACGAAACAACCTTCGAATTTGGTTGCCATACAAAAAAGATACGCAATGAACAATTCTTCTCCGTGTGTTCGAGCGCTAAGGTGGTTATTGCATCCGGCCCCTCAATTGTAGTATCCTAAAAATCTGTATACATTAGAATTGTGAAACACTTAAATGGGAACCTTCAAAGGCTACAAAATTGTACAAAATAATTTTTCTGCAGTTAGAAAAAGTGGTGTGCAATTGTAAAGAAGATTAATGGATTTTATAATTACAAAATGATTGTAAATTATAATATAAAAATCATTATGAAGGTCCTAAATGAATTTTCTTACGTCATAAATATTAAAAATAGCAAAAGGAATAAAACTCGTGCAAGATGTGCGTAAGTTAAATAATTAGTAATATTAATATTATGCCAATAATATCATGCAATTCATGAACACGAACTTTAAGTTAATGTTCAATAAAAATGAACATAAAAAAGTATGAGGTATAAATATATAAGATAAAAATATATATTGTAAAATGGACTTTTATAATAGGAGATAATCCACTTTAATTGAATTTAAAAAAGGCATCATGAATCTTATCTTACCAAGCCTTCCAGTTATTTAGGCAACAGGGTTCTGTGCAGCTGGAAAAGAAAAGAAATGGATAAAAATATAATTATATACTACGAATGGATATAATGAAGTATAAACTAAGGTTGTATAAGAAATATAGCCGAAAAAATACTGAAAAAAAATTAATAAAGTTTATTGTACTGGAAAAAATAATAGGATTTCCTCCTATTATAAATGTCCTTTTTATTATATATATTTTCATTTATTAAATTTATATCTTACACTTTTTTCTATGTCCGTTTTTATTGAACATTAATTCAAAGTTTGTATTCATGAATTGCATAATATTATTGCCGCCATAATATTAATATTACTAACCATTTATCTTACGTACATGCTACACGAGTTTTATTCCTTTTGCTCTTTTCACTAATTATGACGTATGAAAACTCATGTAGAACCTTCATAATGATTTTTATTTTGTAATTTACATTCATTTTGTAACTATAAAATACATTAATAATCTTTTCAATTTTAGACCACCTTTATTATCTGCAGAAAAATTATTGTGTACAAATAATTTCTAGCCTTTAAAGGTTCCAATAAGTGTTTCGCAATTCTAATGTATACAGATTTTCAGGATATTACAATTATTATATAGTTTACTTGTAAAGTCTTCCAAGTTTTATTGTACCTCTCAACAGAAAAAAATAAATACTCTATATCACGTGTTCACAAAATGTGTAATCCACCAATTTTAAATCCCATCGGCTTTCCTTTTTTATACTATTCTATTATTTTTATTAATGTCATTACTTTTCATTGAATTTTATTAAGTTTCCAGTTTTAGTCCAAGCACGCATAAACAATAAACCAAATTTTACATGACTTTTGTTCTATTTTCAAGTTCTCTCCTATGCTACATTTGAATCTCCCGCCTTATTTGACTCAAAAAAGCCATAAAAAATGGCGGCTCCGGCGCCTTCAAGTAGGCACAGACCGTTCAATTGAATCCTGTGTGTATTATACATATATCAGTGGGCACTGGGCAGGCTGCCTGTTTGCAGAAGCATGAAGGTGCAGTCCCATGTGGGCAGAAACGGCGGCGTAAAGCACAAACTAATAAGAGTGAAAGAGACGGTTAAATCTATTTATATCTGTCACTCTCATGAGTTTCTGTTTTACGCTGACGTTTAACGTCAGCGTAAAACAGAAACTCATGGTGCCGTCTCATGTGGGCAGAAATTTCTGCCCACATGAGACGGCACCTTGAAAGAACCCTTAGGGTAACTTTTCACGGAGCTCGAATTTTAATTTTTCATTGAATTAATATTTCACACATCGACATATAGATATGGATCGATAATGCTGTGGGGAGCACTGTAATGGGTTTTAGAAAGAGCGAACACATTTGAGGGGTAGATCTGCCTTTTTCTATTCCAGGACTGTGTCAAGTGAATCGGATGCCCCGCGCATTGCCTAAATATTCTCCATGGTTAGTTTTTTTTGTGAACAGTTATAAATATGTAGTTGTAATAAATTGAATTTTCAAAAACATTCAAGAAAAATATCACGTTTAAATTAGCTTATTAAAAGAACTTGGTCACTTTAAATTCTTCTTGCCATTTGATTGAAAATAATAATCCTTTTGTAAGAAATAAGTTTATGTAAAAACATTAATATTAAAGTATTTAAGGTATTAATTGAATGTTTAAATATTTCTGTCTAACATTTCTATGAAAACTTAGCATACCTGTACATTTAACTATCACGTATAGGCTTTGGACTCACTTAGGAGATCAAAAATAGTGTAAAAGTGTCACAAATTTGAAAAATAGTGTCATCCAAATTTTCAGGTATCAAACGTATATGTAGTCTGAAATAAAAAAGTGTGCAATGAAAAATTAACTTTATTTTTTAACTAAAATTTCCAGTTTTCTAACCTTATATTTTAAAACTATTAAAAATGAGCTTCAATGTTTATTTAAAATGTTATTATTTAGTCGACAAATGATCAAAATTCTATTTAATTATTCGCATATTTTCCCCTTTCTTCACGTAAAAGCGGATTAAACTAATAGAGCCCAATAAGAAAATACAAATATTTTTGGTTGAAAGTTCCTTATTTGCGATTGAAAAGTCTGCTGTTCAATTTTTGGTTTAGAATTCATCTTTTTGGTTAATAATTTCATTATTTGATTTAAAATTGAATTATTCTTTTTAAAATTCTTAAATTTTGTTAAAAAGTCATACTTCTTGGTTGAAAATTCGACTTTTTGCTTCAAAATTCAACAATTTGATTGCAATTTTTTTTAATTAAAAAAATTCAACAATTTAGTAGAAAATTCAAGGATTTGGTACAAAATCAAATTGTTTTGTAGAAAATTCATTTTTTTATTGCTTATTAATTATCTGAAATAAACATTTACCTACTCTATTTTTGGGCAAAAATTAATCTTTCTTATTTTAAAAATAATGGATGGTACTGCATCTTTTTTCAAATTTTTACTGTAAACAGATATTATGGATTCTTTATAAGAATCTGCGGTGAAATGCACGCTGCAAAGTCTCGAATTCTTTTGACACTCTTTCTCTAGGCAAATTCATTGTAGTTCACCAGGCCTCCATTCTTCTCTCATGTTTTAATGGGAAAATAACGATAAAATAACATTAAAATGCAATTAAAAATATTTCTGTAATATAAAAAACAAAAGTTTGTATTACATAGGTACAATACTTTCATATTTTGAGGTTATGTTTTTGTTTATACATTTTTGATTTTACTATTCAATAACTTTACTTACGTATGAAAGCATATCCTTGCATAAACATCTTTACAACGCCCACAAACTGCACAGGCTGCCACCATTTTTAATATTTATTTACATTAAATTATAATTAAATAAGCTCTGAAAGGCACACTATAAATAACACATTAGTGGGGCATTCGCGATACAAAGCACGGTCCTGTCCAATTAGCTTTATCGAGAAAGAGGCAGTTCTATCCCTAAAATGGTTTTCCTCTCTCTAAAGCCCATTTGAGTGCTCCCCACAGGGTTATCGGTCCATTTCTATAATTCGATGATTTCACATAGGGTTCGCATCTAGGTTCTCGGCCAATCACATTTGCCATAAACCAACAAGGCAACTAGAAATGAATCCCATGTAAAATATACGAGCGCCTCAATGCACACAAGATGCCGTGCAGAGGATCCATCCAGTCGACCCCAATGCGCACGCGCTCTGCAGCCGTAGAACGCGCTAGGCCGCACGTTATTTTCAAATTTGTCAGACTGCTCCTTGCCTCTTATGATAGGCATGCACGTGTTTAGAAAAATCTCCACGGATCAGATAGTCAATGCACTCTCATGTGAACTCATGCACACAAATTTTGCAAACCGGACAGATC
This sequence comes from Andricus curvator, assembly GCA_932195095.1. Taxonomy (NCBI): domain Eukaryota; kingdom Metazoa; phylum Arthropoda; class Insecta; order Hymenoptera; family Cynipidae; genus Andricus; species Andricus curvator. Next base: position 4,741 of record CAKNYM010014910.1, on the reverse strand, counting down.
AAAGGACATTCCTCACAATTTTTCTCAGAATTTACTTGTACTTTATAATGACCTCGTCCTTCTGTACTGGACTTAACGCACCATACACTCTCAGATACTTTCATTACAATAGATTTTGAAATATCATTTACGTTGCGCCTGTGACTTTTCATTATTGTTTGCATTCCCTTCGTTGGCTTATTTTTCATTATTCGTATGATTTTTTCAAACATAATATTTTGACTCAAACGTAGCAGCATATCTATACATTTATCGACCCTCTTGTTCTGACTACCATTAAAAGAATAATACATCTTCTTGCGAAGAGCTTCTTGAAACATGTTGGTGTTTAGCCATAAGCCGAGGCGAAAGCAGTAGGCCCACAGTTCGGGATTTCCAGCATAGTACTGACTTAAATACCTTTCAAAATCTTCAGTTTCAGGATCTGCATCACACATGTCAAGAAAACCATGTAAAGCGTCAAAGAATTTTTTTATCAGTTTCTTCTAAGAGTGGTCTACACTTCTGATAATTTTTTTCCGTTCTATTTTTATTTTTAACTTTTAAATGAATATTTTTAGTCCATTTTTTGTCAACATGCCAAGTGCAATGTAAATGGTGTTTTAGGATATTCATGACGGATATCCAAACATTGTAATATGCTGGAGCATCATCCGTCATGAACACATCTGATTCCAAAACTCCAACTACATTTTGTATAGCCTTAAAAAACTGCATCATGACGTAACTGTCAATCCTAGTACTGAGCCAGAAGGCTATCGGACATCCTGCTTTGAACTGATCAATTGTTAACATAGTTCTACGCTGAAAATTATACTGGTTTGTTTGTGAAACATGCATAATATATTATAAATGTATATTTGAATAAAAATCTTGAAAATAATTTTGAACATAAGTCGAAAAAAATACTTACACGTCACACTGAGCTTCATATTTTCCGTGGAAATCTCTGTTGTGCCTATATTCAACGCCTATATTCCATAGCACAGTATTAATGCAACATTTAAAGATTGGAAACTTTATACCTGCTTGCCGGTTTATTAGCAAATGGTCTTAATTCTAAAATTTTATGAAAAAGTATAACACGTGCACTTATGGCACTAGTAAACTTTTATGTATTCTCCTCGAAAAGCAGTTTTGCGAAGTTCCAATTTCAACAAAATGGGATGATGATGTCTGATACATTTGAAAATAATGCGCGGCCCAGCGCGGTCTACGGCTGCAAAGCGCGTGCGCATTGGGGTCGACTGGATGGATCCTCCGCACGGCATCTTGTGTGCATTGAGACGCTCGTGAAAAATATTAATTCCACGATTAATTCTGAATCCATGGTCCGTGAAAAGGTACTCCATGGTGGACTCTCATGGCAGATGAAAGCAGTTCTATACTTATTTCAGTTATATTTCTTTTTATATTTCATTATATTTATACATTTATTTCAATTAATATTCAATTCATTTAATTTTTAAAAAATTGGATAAATTTATTAGTAAATTATATGTTATTATTTATTATATTTATTCATTTAAAAATAAACAAATATATAATACATATATAATAATCACAACATTTAATTTATATTTTACATTGTACATTTATTCGGAAAGAAATCAGAACATTCGGAACGAACATAAACTAGTGGGACACAGATGAAAATTTGGAATAAGCTATTGGGACACTGCGACATTTATTCGGAAAGAAATCGGAAAGGTTCAGAAAGAAGTAGATGCAGTGGGACACTTCGGAGAAAGTTCGGAAATACGTCGGAAACCTTCGGAAAGAGAGGCGTTCGGAAAGAAATCAGAAGCAAAGGTCCCATACAATTCGGAAAGAGTCGGAACGGAACCTTCTTTCCGATCCTTTCCGTTTCTTCCGCTAGGGAGAATCTTGAAAAAATACTTACGGGTCTCGCTAACACATTTTTGTACGGCCCCTAAATATGTTTTTAAAATTCAGTCAAAAATCTGGGTGTTTTATTTCACTAAAAGTAATTCTGTCCAGGTGTGCCAAAGTAGAATAATCCATTAACAGCGGAAATTAAAATAAAATAAGCCTTTTTTTCATTCATGGGCCTCTGAGACCCTAAACTGAAACGAGCTTTGCTTGTCCACGTTGCCTGGAAATTTTATTTTGGAGATGATTTACTACTATTTTAAGCCTAAAATTTACAAAATCGTTAGGGTCCTTTTTAAAATAAATCATTTTTTGACATTTTATAGGCCATTTATCATGCATATTTCTTAGAGAAAAAGTCATATGTGATATTCTTTTGGCCGAAACCCTGTAATTTGGTGACCAAAAAAACTTTCTAAATGCTCAATATCGATTGACCTTCGGAACGCTTTTAAAATGTTGAAAAAGTGACAAAAAAATAGTTTTTGGAAATTGCTCGTCACGGGTACATTGTACAACTTAAGTCCATAATCAAAAAAGAAAGTAAACAAAATTCCTGAAAAGGCGAAAAAAACAATATCCTAACACTAATAGTTTAGAAGATATGGCTTGTAAAATTGATGTTTCAGTGAAATTTTTTTCGAAAATTTTAGTTTTTGTGCAGTGCCTTTTTCTTTGAAATTGATTAATTTATGTTAAAAAAAAATTACTTTTCTGTCGAAAAAGATGGCTTTTCGACAAAATACTTGAATTTTCAAGAAAATAATTAAATTTTCATCGTAATAGCTTAATGTTCAACTTAAGAAGATGAATTCCCAACAAAAAAGTGTAAAAGTTGATATTTCAATAAAAAAGACGAAATTTCTACAAATAAAGAAAAGGAATTTTAAAACCAAAAAGATGAATTTTCAACAAATGAAGATTTTTCACTCAAGACAGAATTAATTTTCCACCGAACTAATGTCTTTTTATCCAAAAAAGATGAAATTTCATACCAAGATTATTTTTTTTACCAAAAAAGGAGAATTTTCAAGTAACAAGGATTAATCTTTAAAAAATGGAAAAGACTCAAACGTACAATAAAAAATTTTCAACAAAGGAGATAAACTTTTACCAAATTAGTTCAATTTTCAATTAAAAAAGATTAATTTTCAACAAAATAGTTAAGCTTTCAACCAAAGAGATGATTTTTTAATTAAAAATGTGAATCTTTAACAAAAAAATGATTTCTTAACGAATTGATTCAACCAAATCTTTCAAACAAATGAGTTGAAGTGATTCAACCAAATCTTTCAAACAAATGAGTTGAATTCTCAAGCAATGAAGATTAATTTTGAACAAAACGCAGTTGCATTTTTATGAAAAAAAAGAAATATCTACTAAAACAGATTATCTTTCAATTCTAATATTTTCTTATTTTAGTTCTAAGATGTATAATTCAAAGACGTTGATAAATTTTTTTATTTGAGAATTATTTTTCAATTAAACATGTTTTTAGTTTAGGTGCTCTTTCAAACAGAGTACATATTTTTAATTGAAGGTTTTTAAACAAATTATAAATGCACTTATTAAATTTCAGTTTTAATAAAAAAATGATCCTAATCAATGAGAATTAAAAGCAAAAGGTTGTCAAATATTTGAAACACCATTAGTGAAAGTCTGAACTTCGAATTTCGTTTCACATTTAACCATCTTGACCTAATCTTCAACACATGATTGTAACTATTTAATGTGCATAATAATTTAAGGGTGGTGTCCCATGGCAGCGTCAATCTTGGCGCAAAACGCAAATAACTAGATGTTTCAACCAATGATATTCTCCTAGTAATCCACAGAAACACAGTCATTGGCTGTAATGTCTGGTGATTTACGGTTTTGCGCCAACCCTAATAGCACGGAACGTTCCTGGGACGTTCCCGGAACGTTCCGCGGGAACTTTCGGAACGTTCCAGCGGAACGTTCCAGGAACGTTCCCGGAACGTGTAAAATGTCCGCCGCTTGGGAACGTTCCACTGGAACGTTCCAAACATAAATTAACGTTATTGTTATTATTATCCATAAATATCTCGTAAACCGTAAGTTATAGGTCAAAATCGATGTCAGTTTATGATACGGATATCATATTATAGTGTAGTATATGCGGTACTCAAAACTCAAAAAAGACATCCATTTTTACCTATCTCTTACGGTTTACGAGATAATTGTTGTTAAAAATAACAATAATGGAAAGTTCCCCTCAGGTCCCAGTGGAACATTCCTGGAACGTTCCAGTGGAACGTTCCCAAGGGGCGGACATTTTACACGTTCCGGGAACGTTCCTGGAACGTTCCGCTGGAACGTTCCGAGGGTGCCCGCGGAACGTTCCCGGAATGTTCCGTGCTATTAGGGAAGTGTGACGCTGCCATGGGACACCACCCTAATTCAAATTTTACGGCTCATGCGCGCGCATGGTATAAGGATCAAAAAGCCAATTTGGTCGTGGCTGTCATGATCCGCTCGTCGCTCTCCTTGTTATTACAGAGGGCGTTTACGATATTAGTGCTCAGAGCGCGCTCTGAGTTCAAAGGGGAGCTCAACCTCTTTATAGGATATAATCTGACGGTCATGCAGTCTCATGAATTTCATTGGTTGAGCTCCCCTTCGAGCTCAGAGCGCGCTCTGAGCACTAATATAGTAAACGCCCAGAGGGTCCAGTAGTGATGGGGCCTGACCAACGTGACTGTGGTAATACGCGGTATTCTCGGTAATTACCGTCATGACGGTAAAAGATGGAAAAAGTCGGTAAAACTGATTTTTCAAAGTGATAATAAGTTTTGAAGCGATGTTTCGCAAATAGAATAATAATTAA
>CAKNYM010014879.1:0-10001 GCA_932195095.1 Andricus curvator | reverse complement strand
AGGAATTAGGTCATGCTTTAGTCAAGTTGGGGGTGTAAATATGAATTGTGATTGGTTGGAAGTATGGGTATGATTGAGAGTAGGATTGCGCGGGATACCCCTGGATCGCTGCGCGATCCAGGAGCCCGCGAGCAACATCGATTTTCGAGATCAGAATTTTATCCGCTCGCGACGCGAAACTTTTGTCTCCGATGTCTCCATATGTATTAGTATAGAAATTGGACTTTAAGAAATTACAGTGAACAGATCTTGAATATATTCATTCTTAAATTCAAAGTAGTTTTGTGTTTTTATTCGTGTTCAACCTTATTTAGCTTTTAAAGCTGCATCTATTTTCCGTTTTTATTTATGTATTTATTTCACGCTGACTATTGAACTATTTAATCAACGGTGGAATCGTCAGAGTCGGAGGCATGGACCAGAAGAGCTTTCGCTCTTAAGTGGAAGGAACTCACTGGAGGGCAAATTTAATAACCTTAAATTTCAAAACCGTTCAATTTTCGCGCCAAATTAATCGTGAACTGTTACAGGAAAACTTTTTGGTGTCAGAAGTGGGATTCCACAAATAAGTCGCGGTGGAATCCCAATTTTAAAATAATTTAAAAAAGGGAAGACATAGAGATTAAAGTGAAAAGTGAAAACTTGAAAAAAAGAAACATTTTTTTTTGAAAGTGATAAAAACTTGTGAATCGCGAGCCAAAAGTGACAGTAACTGAAATCGATAAAGTGAAAGAAAAAATTCCAAGGACCTTATTGAAAGACGTCGAGGGATTTCGGGTGGAAATCGGACGTAGCTCGATAGAAGAAGACGAATTGGGATTATAGGGATCAGCGAAGGATTTCGGGTGGAAATCGGACGTAGCCCGAAAAGAAGAATTATAAGGTGCGGATCGAGGGAAGATAAAAGGATAGATGTGATGAGCAATAGCCGCGAGTACCTATGGTATGGCCAACAGCCATACCACGCTGAAAAAACCAGTTCTCGTCAGATCACTGAAGTTAAGCAGCGTTGGGCGCGGTTAGCACTTGGATGGGTGACCATTCGAGAAAACTGAGTGCTGTTGGCACATCGTGGGTGTGGTGAGCCCACACTTGTAGTTATTCACTACAAGTTATCAACCTAGAAACACTACCCGAATCGGGTAGTGTCACGCCTACCCCGAAAGGGAAATGGCTTAATGGTATACCTCCTCCACGGTTTTTGACGTAGTTTTTAAACCGAGAGGCTAGTGGTACCAATAATTACCAAGGACTCGCAGACGGTGGTTGCAGAGACCACGAGACATTACCTCACAATCACCGCAGGCTGAATAAGAAGAAGGACTAAGGATTGACCAGAAAATATATTTGGATTAGCAGAGAACTGAAGAGGCTAGCTTGTGGAACAATTTTAATTGATTTATAAAATTAGTGAATGTGTATGTGTGTGTATAAGTGATACAAAATTTCAAAATTATATTGTGCTGAAATAAATTTTATTTAGCTAGCCAATCCTCTAGAACTTCAAAAGGGTGAGTCAGTTCGCTGAAATAAAATTTGAAATTGTTCTCTTGCCAGTCTCTCTCATTTAAGTCATTTTATTTGCATAGTGTGGTTGAGTAAGAATTAGATTTAAACAAAGTGTGAAAATTATTTAAGATGGCCGAAGAAAATAATACCCTTGATAGAACAGTGGAGGTTAGCAATGATGGTAATAACTCCATCATAGGTACCGGGGCTGAGGGAATATTAAATGGGGTAAATGCACCATCCACCTCTACTTTTAATAACCCCGAAATTAATACTAGAGAACCAACTCCATCGGGTTATAATACTATTAACAACTCAGTTATAACGGCCCCTCAGCACCAAATACAGTCCACGCTAAATCCGAGAGTGGTAAGGAATTTGAATTCCGATTTTAATACCCCAACCCACTCTAATTTAACCGCGCAAGTGACAGGTAGTCCTTTGGTAGTTAACCGGAATACATTGGAAACTGGAGCGACGGGAAGTGTTCATGCTGGGGCTATGGTTGACGACACTGGACTTTTTCCTTTGCCAAGTCAAGAGCCTTTAAAACCAATTCCTTTTAAAGCCGCACTCGAATTCATACCAAAGAATTTCGATGGGAAAAATATCCCTGTTAGCCGTTTTGTGCGATATTGCATATACGCGCGTAATTCAATAGCAGCCGAAGATCGACAACATTTATTTTTAATTGTTAGATCGCGCATTTCTGGCAGTGCCTATAATTCGCTACTTGACAGGGAAATTCACACCTTAGAAGCCTTATTGAAACATTAAAAAAATATTTTTACTGAACACCGAAATTTAAGCCAACTGAATTCTATGCTAGCAACCGTGGCACAAAAATATAATGAGAATGCCCAAGAATACGGAGACAGGGTTAGCGAAATTTTAAAAAATATAATAGAACTTGTGGAAGAGAAATATTCAATAATCGAAGCTGACTCGATGATTAGGTCAGCAAGAGACACGGCCTGTGAAAATTTTGTAATGGGATTGAAACCTAATCTAGTTTTGAGGGTACGAATGGAAGGACCTGGATCTCTTCAAGATGCCATTATGGCAGCTAGGAAAGCAGAATGGGAAGTTAACTTTGCTAAAGGATTGATTAAAGGACGTGAGAACGATAAGAACGATAAATCAGAAAATTCGGAACTTTATAGAGGAAAGGGTTATCAGGGAAATAGATTTAGGCCCTATGGAGGAAATGCTTGGGCACATGCACTTGGAAGTGGTAGAGGACAAGGATTCGAAAGAGGTTTCGCAAACCCTTCAGGATCTCGGGGCAGGGGCGAAGTAGTCACTCGGGGGAGGAGAGGAGGCGGTCAGCAAATAGCTCCTTCGGTGGTCACCTGTCGCCGATGCGGTGAGCCGGGTCACCACGATTGGGGTTGCGCAAAGCCTAACTCCCCAAATCCTAAGACTTGCTATAAGTGTCTCAAGACAGGGCACTTTGCGCGAGAATGTCCGAATGGTAACTCTGAAGTAGTATGCTTCAAATGTAAACAAACGGGACACTTCGCTAGGGATTGCATTTTTAAAAATATAGAAGAGAATAAAAATTTGAAATTTTGCAAATACTGTAAAGGCAATGATCATATCATTAATGATTGTAAAATCCTCCCAAAAAGGGTCGAGGATAGTAGAGCAGAAAAGGGAAATTCTTTAAACGAGTAATAAGTTCTCTGGATTGGTGTGACAGTGAACTTTCACCGGAAATTACACCCAGTAGACGTATTCTATTTACTTGGGACCCAGAACGGCAAGAAAAATCTCCGAAAATCAAATTGTTTGCTGATGAAATGACTAGAAATAAAGGACTCTTTTTGGTAGATATGGGAGCTGAACTGAACATAATCCATAAGGGTAAATTGAAATCAAATACACTCATAAATCAAGTACCCAAATTCGTTTTATGTGGAATATGGGGGAAGTCTGTAATTACATTGGGTGAGGTTCTGCTAAAGATTAATGATAGTCCTTGCTCCTTTCAGGTGGTTCCTGATAAACTCCCTTTCCCAGCCGATGGGATTGTGGGAATGCCATTTCTTAAAGAATCCTCGATCCATCTGAAAGAAAAACAAATTACACATCCATTAGGTACTTTCCCATTCACACCTGAATTTAAAAATGTACACTTGCAGATAAAAGCTAGAACTAAACAAATTGTCACTTTACCAGTTACAAATCCGGAAATAGGAGAAGGATATTTGCCACTCGTAGATTTAGGACCTGGAATATATTTGGGTAAAGTTTTAGTTAAAGTTAGAAAAGATGAAATTACTTTATTTTGTATAAATACAACTACCAGGGACACTTTTCTCATTTTACCTCCAGTAACTTTGGAAGAATTTGAACTTCCAAAAACTGTTGCAGAAACTTCTATTAAAAATATGAAACATATTCCAAACCACGATGAGGATCGATTGGGCAGATTGATAGACGCACTAGATATAACCGATTTAAATAAAGAAGAACGGGGTACCTTAGTTTCCATTATATCAAAATATACGAAGCAATTTCATTTAAAAGGGGATTATTTAGGATGCACCAATGTTATCAAACACAAAATTACAGTAACTGATGAAATTCCTGTCTATAAAAAGGGGTACAGGCATCCGCCCATTCATAAAGAAGTTATCATTAAAGAAACCGCAGATTTGCTTAAAAATACATCAATCTCACCCTCAGATTCTCCTTATAATTCCCCTGTATGGGTTGTACCTAAAAAATCTGACCCTCAAGGCAATAAAAGATGGCGTATGGTAATAGACTATAGAGCCCTGAACGAAAAAACGATAGGGGATGCTTATCCCCTTCCCAACATTATAGACATTTTAGATCAGCTTGGAGGTGCTAAATATTTTACGGTACTTGACCTAGCACAAGGCTTACATCAGATAGAGGTCGAACCCAAGGATAGATATAAAACGAGCTTCTCCAGTCCTTTTGGTTATTATGAATTTAATCGAATGCCATTTGGAATGAAAAACGCACCTGCGACATTTCAAAAATTAATGGATAGGGTACTTTCAGGGTTACAAGGTGTTGAGTTGTTTGTATATATGGACGATATAGTAATATACGCGAAATCTTTAAAAGAACATAACGAAAAATTAGAAAAACTATTAGGGTGTTTAAAAACCGCGAACCTCGTTTTGCAGCCCGAAAAATGTAAATTTTTTCACAAAGAAATCGTTTATTTGGGACACATAATATCGCAGGATGGTTTAAAACCAGACCCCAAAAAGTTAGAAGCTGTCAAATGCTTTCCTCAGCCAAAATGTCGGAAAAATATCAAACAATTCTTAGGACTAGCAGGATATTATAGGCGATTTGTACCGGGATTTGCTTTTATAGCCAAGCCTCTCAATAATCTATTAAAAAAGGGAGTAGCTTTTGAATGGACATCAGATGTACAAGAAGCCTTTGAGAAACTAAAAAATATTATCTGCTCAGACCTAATATTGCAATATCCGGATTTCTCTAAACCTTTTGTAGTAACTACAGACGCTTCAGAATATGCGTTGGGAGCTGTGTTAAGTCAGGGTCCCATTGGAAAGGATTTACCAATAGCATACGCTTCACGTGCGTTACAGGGTGCTCAATTTAAGTATAATGTTACGGAAAAGGAACTGTTAGCAGTTATATTTGCCGTAACTCAATTTCGTCCTTATATTTACGGTCGAAAGTTTATATTAGTTACAGATCATCGTCCCCTGGTATGGTTACACCAGCTGAATGATCCTACCTTAGGGTCAAGGTTAGCCAGATGGAAGGTCAAATTAAGGGAATATGAATTTGAAGTCCAGCACAAACCGGGGCGAGTAAATTCAAATGCAGACACATTATCTAGAAATCCGGTAGTAGATTCCGTTGAAGATAATAATATGGATATAGATTCTGAAATTTCTGAGGATGAGGATCAGTGTGCTGGGGAAGTGCACGTCCAGGAGCGCACCGTGACTCATTCTGCAGAAAGAGAAAGAGAGATTTGGAACCACGAGTACCCAATAGAGAGACTATTTTTTGGTTCTTCCGAGAGGGAAGAAGTATGCGCCAAGATTGGTGCCCGCACAGAAGTAGGTGCGGAGGGGATGGAGATTGACACCAAGATTGGTGTGGTCATTCGGTCTGTGACCCCGGGGGTCAGTCAGGCTAATGCCCAGGGGGGTGATGAGGAGGAAAATGCCTACCAAAGTCACGATGATGAGAGGTTATCGGTGACATCCCATAAATCGGACAATAAAAGGTTGTCGGCTGTGTTCTCAGTTCGAGACAATGAGAGATTGTCTGTGGACATTGAGCATGAGAACGGTGAGAGGCCGTCTGACAGTGAGAGGCTGTGTGGCAGTGAGAGACTGCATAAAAACGGTGAGAGGCCGTCAAACAGTGAGAGGTAGAGGTAGTCTCAAATGAAAATGAAGATGATTATTTAGATGAGCAAATTAGAAACTCTATGGGAGGCGAGTATCAAATCTTTAGAAGTCCCGAAGTGATCGAAAAGGAGGATGAGTATGATGAAAGCGAAATTCTTAATGAATTACCTGTTCAAGGTGAAAACTCTCAGGGTAGTAGAAATTTGCTTACCCCTTTATTTAATATCAGTAGAGAAAAATTATGGAAGAGGGAGGATCACTTAATAAATTTTACATCTTGTGATCACATATTAACCACACCTGTAGGTCGAGATTTGATGGATAATGCAATTATTAAATTGCAAAATTTGAAAAATGAAAAGGTGGAAATCGGACAGGTAATTTCGTTAAGGCATAAAAATAAAGCAATTTTTAATCTTTTTATCAAAGATAAGTTTGATGATAAAATTTATACAACTAATATCGAATCCGCGGTTTCAACCCTAAAAGATGCGGCAAGTGAATTAAAGATATACTCATTCAGTGTTTCACGTAAAGGAAATGGTTTTGATAGAGTGTCATGGGAAGTGATCGAATTAATTTTCAAAACTTATTTCGGTACAGGAAATTTCCAAATTACTATCTGTACGGGGGAGGTTACAATCCCACCCGAAAATCAAAGGCCTCAAATTCTCAAAGAAAGTCACGATTCTGTAACAGGTGGCCATAAAGGAGTGTTAAAAACTTATCAGCGTGTTAAAGAAAAGTTTTATTGGAAAGTGTTAAAAGAAGATGTTCAAAATTACGTCAAAACTTGCGATTCCTGCCAAAAGAAAAAGTTAGTTAGGGTTAAAACGAAATTGCCTATGTGTATTACGGATACACCTTCTAGAGTTTTTGAAAAACTTCAAATGGACTTGGTTGGTCCACTACCCAAGTCAGATTCAAAAAATGAATATATGTTAACTTGGCAGGACTGTTTATCAAAATATTCAGGGGCAATTCCGTTGGCAGATATAGATGCTAGCACAATTGCAGTTGCTTTTGCTGAGCATTTCATATGCCGATTTGGATGCCCTGAATCAATTCAGACGGACCAAGGACCACAATTTATGAGTAAAATTATGGCAGGTTTTGCGGAACTTTTTAAAATTACTCAATATAAATCCTCTGCTTACCATCCACAATCTCTAGGAGCTCTTGAACGAAGTCACCACACTTTCGTGGAATACCTTCGTCATTATTGTGGGAAGTCGGACTGGGATTTGTGGTTGCCGTATGCCATGTTCTCCTTTAACACGTCGCACAGTGGGCCTTTTTGCAAAATTTACTTTCAAAACCTAATATCTTTTGAATGAATTGACCAAAATGGATGTTCTTTGAACGAGATTGAAGATTATTAAATGCACAATAAGGGATAATTATAGAGAAAAGTTTTTCCGAATTTCCTAACCTGGAAAATGCGGGAAAAGACCGTCATTTTTTAACAAAAATTACAAAATTGTACTAGAATTACAAAGAAAAAAGTTTTGTTTAGTGAAAGATATAATATTTTATAGATAAATATGAAAAATCCAATATGGAGAGATACAAGTCGGAAACATGATGGTAACTTGACGAAGTTTATTATCTTTAGGTTTTTACGGTCGCTGAATCGAAATCTGACGTCAGAATTACAAAATAAAGAATGGCGAATGCAATATGGCGGAACAAAAGTTTTGAAAAATTTAGGAAAATTGACAAAATTGTCCACATTTATGTTCTCGAGGGCTCTGAATCCAAATCTGACGTCAGAATTTCAAAATGAAGATTTGCGGTTCCAATATAGCGGAACAAAAATTGATATTTGGGCAACTTCACAAAATAAGTCATATTCACGTTTCTGAGGTCGCTGAATCCAAATGCGATGTTAAAATTTCAAAATTAAAAATGATAGGTCAGATTTAGTGAAACGAAAATCGAAAAATAAAATGCATTTGTTACATTATTTCGTGAAGTTTTCTCGCCAAAGATTATGTTATTTTTACTCTTTTTTTTTTGCTTCTTCGGCTTCTTGTTTATAATTTTTTACGTTTTTGACAACAAAATTGACACATTCATTTTATGATAATTCCTTAAAAATATGTTTTCAGTATAAATATAGAAGAAGAGAATGACGAAAGTGATGCCAGTTCCCTGAGTAATGGAAATTTAAGCGATGATATATATATTTAAGTGATGAAGATTGATTATTGGAGAAAATAGGTATTTGAGATTAGGACATATGTCGATTTAATGTAACGTGTCTGTAACTACAATTGTATTCATGCAATAATTTTAAAAATAGAATTTTCTCAATATTTGTTCCGCCATTTTGGATACGCAATTTTTCATTGTTTAATTCTGATGCCAGATTTGGATTCAGCGAACTTCAAAATGTAAAAATGGACAATTTTGTAAAGTTGCCTACATTTTTCCAACTTTTGTTCCTCCATATTGGATCAGCCATTTTTTATTTTAAAATTCTGACGTCAGATTTGAATTGAGAGCCCTTGAAAACGTAAATATGGACAATTTTGTCAATTTTCCTAAATTTTTCAAAACTTTTTTTCCGCCATATTGCACCCGCCATTCTTTATTTTGTAATTCTGACGTCAGATTTGGATTCAGCGACCTTAAAAACCTAAAGATAATAAACTTCGTTAAATTACCATCATGTTTCCGACGTGTGTCTCTCCATATTGGATTTTTCATATTTAACCGCATTTCTCTCGGAAAGAAAAAACGCTACGCTATTTTTCCTGGCAGATTTAGATTCAGCATTAAAAAATCTATAAAATATGATGTCTTGCACTAAGCAAAACTTTTTTGTTTGTAATGCTAGTACAATTTTGTAATTTTTGTTAAAAAATGACGGTCTTTTCCCGCATTTTCCAGGTTGGAAAATTCGGGAAAACTGTTCTCTATAATTTTTCCCTATTGTACATTTATTAAGCTTTAATCTCGTTCAAAGAACATCCATTTTGGTCAATTCGTTGGAGAGATATTAGGTTTTGAAAGTAAATTTTGCAAAAAAGCCCACTGTGCGTCGGTCCACGAGTCCACCGGCGTAACTCCCCATGAAGTAGTATTCGGTCGAAAAGCAATTTTTCCTTCCGAATTTGCTGATGAACAGATTCCCATTACCTATATCCAACTGGTAGACAATATCCTCAATAAGTTTGTTACCACAGAATCCATGGTTCACTTTCGACTTGAAGCTGCAAAACGAAGATGTAAAAAATATTATGATAGAAAGGTCAATGAGATGAATTTTAAGGATGGACAGTATGTTTATTTAATATTGGAAAAGAGAATTGATAAGTTAGGTGACCATTATGAAGGTCCATACAAAATTACCCGATTAGTAAGCGACTATAATGTCGAAATCCTTAAAGGAGATGGGACCACATCCATAGTCCATATGAATCGCATAAAACATGCGTTCTTGCGATATGACCCCTGAAAAATATCGATAATAATGAAAAGATAGAAAGTAAATTATTGTAAAATATATTAAGTATATACATAAATAATTATTGTATAACGGAAATTTAGATATAAAATTTACATACTTAAAAGGAAAAAATGAGAATCCCTATTGTTGTGAATAAATACTCATAAAAGAAAGTTTGTAAAATGTAAAGAAAATCGTTAATCTCTCCGGAGTAGAGATTTTAAGGGGGAAAGGATAATAATATAGGAATGAAGCCTTTTCTATATAAATTAAAATGAAGCCTTTCCTATAAGTATTAAGGGCCTATATAGAAATTTTTGAGAATTTTGCTTCAATATAATTTCAAAATTATTTGAAAAATACCTGAATGAATCGAGACAATATTAAAATTAGCCTAAAATTAAAGTAGCATACAAATGCATTTGATCAAAATTAAAATAAATGTTATAAATTAAGGGAATTTAAAATCTACTGATTTACAAGAAGACAATTTTGGAAAAATAAAAAAAAAGAGGAAACGATAGTTTATTAAATTTTAAATAGAAAATTTGGGAAATATCAACTATGATGTTAATTTATTCTATTTAAGTTACGATAGGATGTGAAAAGGATTAGAAAATTTGCTTGAAATAAAGCAATAAACAAAAAAAAATTAATTA
>CAKNYM010014863.1:0-10491 GCA_932195095.1 Andricus curvator | reverse complement strand
CCCTAGTGGACAGTAAGGGCATTAATGAACAATCACAGATTGTTACAGGATACTCCACGACGAGACGCCGTGGCATGTATCTGAACTTCGGTGTTACACTCTCGCGGCAAAACAGAGATCACATTTATCGACCGTGTCTGTTCTGAAACGACTATGGATAATGTGAAACTTTGCGCGTCGATGTTTTACCGACTGCGGTGGCCCCATTGCCTGTGTCTCACTCTGTCGGTATCGTAGAGAACGCCACTATCGGTTATCGATATGGAAACGACTGTCGGTAATTTAGCACAAAAGCTAACCATTAGCGCCTGTCGGTAAATGACCGGTCACTGTTTTACCGACCAAGGTGTCACCGAATTGTCATAGGTATACTACTCTTCTGGGTTGATTCTGGGCGCCCGAGGACCATTCCTGTAAGGAATACCTTGAAAATTTTGTCAGTTTTCGCGTATAACTCTCTTTTCGAAATAAATAAAATTTTTTAATACGTTTCTGAATTTTTAAATATTTCTATTGGGTTAGTTCGAGTTTGTCGAAAACAATCCTGTTCTCAAACCCCCTTAACATTTGCATAGTTTTCATGTACCTCTGATAGTTCTCGATATAATTCAAAAATTTTAATATTGTTTTGAATTTTTAAAATCTCTTTATTGGGTTACTTTGAGTTGTTCGATAAAAAACCTTTGCAGAATCCCAAAGATGTAATTAGTTTTCACGCATCTCTGATCGTTTTCGAAATAATTCAAATTTTTAATTAAATTTTGTTTAAAATCTTTTTACTGCTTTAGATCGGAGTGACCGAGGACCATCCCCCTTTTCAAAATGATATCAGTTTTAACGTATCTCTGGTTGTTTTTTTGAAATCCCTGAAAATGTTGTGAGTTTTCGCGTATCTCTCACCGCGTTCTATCTAGATAACTCAACATTATTATTTTTTTAAATTCAAAAAATCTTTTAATTGGGTTACTTCAAATTGGTCTAAAAGAAAACTCCACAAAAACCTTAAGATTTACTTAGTTTTCACGTTTCGCTGACCGTTTCCGTGATAATTCAAAATTTTGATTTTTTTTATTCTGAAATTTTGTTTATTGGTTTAGATCGGGGTGGCAAAAGACGATCACCCTTTAGAAAAGCCTAAAAATGCTATCAGTTTTCGCGTCTCTCTCACCGTTTTAAAAATAATTCAAAATTTTACTTTTTTTTTTTGTTTAAAAAAAATCTTATTATTAGATTAGTTTGAGTTGGTCAAAAACTAACCCCCTCTGTAAAAGTTTTAAAATTTGGCAGTATTCACGTATCTGTGACCCTTTTAGAGATCATTTAAGTTTTGGATTTTTTTCGAATTTTGAACATTTGTTAACTGGTTTGGGCCGAGGTGGTTGAGCACTATCCCCCTTTATTAAACCCTGAAAATGTTATCAGTTTTCGTGTATCACTAAGCGTTTTCGAGATACCTCAAAATTTGGATTTTGTTTTCAATTTTGAAAACACTTTCCTCTCTTTCCCCTTTGTTTAGAGAAACTAACAATAAATTATAATTAATTCGACTTAAACACACTTATTTGTAATCCAAATTTTAAACAATTGTATTAATTCATTACAATAAATAAGCCAGAAATGTTGACTCGACAGCTGATTGGCTGATTCTATTGTGACTTACATTAGATGTAAATGGCTAACTGAACTTACCAATAGGGTTTAGGGACTACGCATGAAGTTAGCCGAAATGCATGTACTTTTTATAATAGGATTTCAACGGCGATTTCGACGATTTTAAGTCTTTGGAAATACCTTGGAATATTTTTCAATCTTTGAAATCCCACGAAATCTCTCATTTGTTGTCAATAATTATAATATAATTAATTAATGAACCACAAAAGGCGATTGTAAGGTCAATTATTGTTGTAAATATGAAATACAGTTTTATGCTCGACTCGTGCGCTGTATACAATGTACAAAAAAATAATCTTAAGATAATCAGAAAGAATATATCTCAGGGAAGATAAAAGATAAGACGTGATTTTTTGTTGTTTTGATTTCTTCACGCGACAAGATTATTATAAGTGAATATTTATTTATGCCCAGTCAGCGATTATTGGATTTTATGATGAATAAGTTTGAGAAAACTTATTTTTATTTACGTGTAATTTTTGCTTCCTCATAGAGGAAGCTTTGTAATGGTAACATTTTCCAAAATTTTTAAATTCATTGAATTGAACCTTCCCCAATTTAAAAATGTCTAATACAATGTTCTAAGCAATTGCCCGGATGTGTGTGTGTGGATGTGTGGATGTCACGCTTTTTTGTGAACACGATAACTTGAAAACGGTCGCAGATAAATTGATGAAATTTGGAGGGCTTATTTTCCCGACTAATATCTTGAAACTGACCGAAGGATTTCTAAAAATATTTGTTGCATTTTTTCTGAGCACTTAATAATATTTGAAAAATCGGTTTTTTATAGTAAAACGTTTTTCATTATCATAATTCAAAGTTGATGCACGAATATAAAAGATTCCTTGGTTCGAGGCGAATCGATTGACCTATAATAATAACATATTTTATTAAAGCGTAGGGAAGTTATGGTAATTTATATATTTTGAAAATCGGTTTTTTATACTAAACATTTTTTCATTAACATAATTCAAAGTTGATGCAAGAACAGAAAAGATGTGTTGATTCGAGTCGAGTCGATTGACCTTTAATATTAATACATTTTATTGGTGAGTAAGGAAGCTATGGTAATGCATAATATTTGAAAATACGGTTTTTTATAGTAAAACTTTGTTCTTCAACATAATTTAAAGTTGATGCAAGAATATAAAAGATTCTTTGGTTTGAAACAAATCGATTGATATATTAATACATTTTATTAAAGAGTATGGAAGTTATTGTGATTTATATATTTTGAAAATCGGTTTTTTATAGTCAAACTTTTTTCACTAACATAATTAAAAATTGATGCAAGAACTGAAAAGATTCCTTGATTCAAGGCAAATCGATTGATCTATAATATTAATACACATTTTTTTGAAGATTAAGGAAGTTATGCTCATTTATAATATTTGAGTCATCTTCTCCAAAAAGAAAAACTTTTTTCATTGACATAATTCAAAGTTGACGCATGAATAGAAAAGACTTTTTGATCATAAATTTTCAAATATAATAATTCTGACATTTTTTGTAAAGAAATCATAAAGCTGGGAAAGGGATAGGGTGCGGCAGAACTTTTCCCTTCCCTTTTCCAGCTCGAAAAATTATCATTTCGAATACAAAGTTTGATTCGCCTGATTTGTCTTTGTATTTAAAAATTTTTTGTATTATTTTGTAATTTTGTATTTTTTGTAAATTTCTATTTTTAAATTGATCAAAATGAAGACTTTGGTTTGTCTATTATTGAAAAAAATAACTAATGCTTCCTCTATGAGGAAGCAAATACATTTGCTAACGGGAAGCAAAGTGCTCGTGAAATGAGCACCATATAATTATAAATACAAACAAAGTGGAAACACTCGAGATCGAATTCACAGCTAGTTATACATTTTCTCGTTTACTCTGTACAACTCAGCACGTAGGTTAAATAGAGTTAAATTATATTCTGTTACGATTCTAATTTTATTGTACTGTAATAATTTTGTACAGATTGTTTTAAATTTAAACATAAGAATAAAGATAATGTAAAGCTGTATATATAATTTAAATTCAGTTGGTTATATATTTCATGCATATTTTATTTTACCCTTCAGTAAGTAGAAAATCTGCGTAAATTAACATTTGGGTCGTCAATTTTACATTATTTAATTAAATAATGGGTTAATAAACTGTTTAATTCAAAGCTAATTTTGTAGAAAATTAATCTTCTAAGTTGAAAATTCAACTATTTGTTTGAATATTCATGTATTTTGTTGAACACCCGTCTTTTTTGGTAGAAAATTATTCTTCTTGGTAGAAAATGCAACTATTTGGTTGATCATTTTTTTCCTTCATATAATTCGATTTTTTCGTCAGAAAATTTATCTCTTTTAGTAGCATTTTAATCTTTTTTAGTTGAGGATTCAACTATTACGTTGAAAATACATCATTTTTAGTTAAAAATGAAAATATTTGTTTGATTATTCATATATCTTGTTGAAAATGGAATATTTCTACTTGAAATGTTACGAATTTGAAGCGTTTCAAATTGAATTTAATATATTACTCACACTAATTCTACTTAAAAGAATATATTTCCCTATTTTCGTGAAAAATCACCATATTTCCCCTATTTTTACAAGATTTCTAGAAGCCCTCATAAAAGGGTTTATAGAGGAAACAAGGAAGAGACTGGATGATATGAATAGGGATATGAATAGGCAGGTGAAAGACGTAAGGGGGGAAGTGAGAAAAGTAAGAGAAAAGTGGGAAGAGTGGGATTAACTCTGGAAAGAGGAGAAAGACAAGGTATGGGGTAAATTAGTGAGCATAGAGAATAGACAGAGAGAGGTTGACAAACAGACAAATATTGAGATAAAACAGTTGGAAGAACGGGTATGCAACTTAGAAATCAGGAATGAGCATATGGGGAAGGAAACAGAGAGTGTGGAAATAGTAAAAGGGAGTGATAACTTGCAAAATGAGAATGAAAGATTGAAGAAAAGTCTAAGTGAAATTGAAAGAAGATTAGAAGGGGAAGGAAGGGCGAAGAGGAAAAATAACATAGTAGTTAAGGGATTGAAAGTGGAGAGTGGAACAGGGGAAGCGGAAATCAAAAATATTTCGAGAGATATTGGAGTTCAGGTAAGGGTAGAAGGAGTCAAGAGAATAGGATTGACGAAAGAAGGAAAAGGAGGAATGTTTCTAGTGAAAGTAGGGAGTGAGGAGGAGAAAAAGAAAATTATGAAGGAAAACAAATTATTGAGAGGAAGAAGGGAAAGAATTGAAGAGGATTTGACATGGAGGGAGAGGAATAGAAGATGGAAAATAGAGCAGAGGGCATGGGTAGAGAGGAAAAAGGGGTGCATGGTATGGATAGGGAGACACAGATTGTGGATAAATGGGGAGAAATAGTTCTGGGACAAGGAATTAGAAGAAATAAGGAAAAAGGGAAAAAGAGTTGAGAAAGTTATAAAAAAGGAAGATGCAAAAGAGTTTAGAGATAAAACAGAGGGGTTTCCAAACGGCAAGGCGGAAGAAAAGTGAGGAGGATAGGTGAGGGAAGGAAAGAGAAAAACGTGAAAATAGCTTTCTGAAATGTGTCAGGCTTGAAGAACAAGAATGAAGGATTTTGGCGGGAGTTAGAACATTGGGATGTGATTATGATGAGTGAAACCCGGGCGGATGAGAAGGACTGGAAGGGAATGAAAAGGATGTTACCTGAAGGTGATGTATGGACAATGCAAGAATCAAGAAAGGAACACGTTGAATGTAGAGGAATTGGTGGCATGGTCTCAGAGGTGAGAAAAGAATTGGCAGTAAAAAAGGAGAACAGAGGAGGACAGGGAGGAAAAGGATGGAACAATGGTAAGAAGGATTATAATTGGAAAAGTCAAAATAGCGGTGGTTTGTGTTAATAGAAGAAGAGGCGTAGAGGAAGGTTGGAGAGTAATAAGGAGGTGGATGGAGGAAAAGAAGGAAGAGTAGGTTTTGGTAGGAGGTGACTTGAATGCCTGGACTGGCGAGCAAGGGGTAGGGATTTGGGATAAAGAAAAGGAGGCCTATATAAGGAGCTCCAAATATAGGGAGACAGACCGGGAGGGAGGAGGCTACTAGACGTGATAGGAGAAACAGGATGGTTTATATAAAATGGCAATATGAAAGAAGATGAGAAAGGAGAGATCACATTTATAGGTAAGGGAGGAACAGTAATAGACTACATCCTGGCGGAAGAAAGAATGAGGAATATGATAGGCAGTATGAATGTGGGGAATGAGATAGGGTCTGAGCACTTCCCAGTTATAGCTACACTGATAGGTGGCTTCCGTAAGCGCGGAGAGGGAGAAAGGAAAGAGGTGGAGAAAGGAACACGAAAATGGGAGTCTGGGGGGTAGATAAATTAAAAGAGTTTAAACAAAAAATGGGAAAGGTGAATGTTAGATATGAAAAAGAGGAGGGAGAAGACTCGTTAATTTAAAGGTTGAAAGGGTCGATTGAGAAGGTAAGGGATGAGATAGGTACAAAAGAAGTAAAAGAAGAGGGAAAGAGAGGCTGGTGGGACGAGAAATGCAGGGAGAGTAAAGAGAGAATGAAAGAGTGAGTAAGAAAATGGAGGAAAGGAGCAATGGAGAAGGCGGAGTACAACAGGAGAGAAAGAGAACATGAGAGGATGCTAAAAAGGAAAAAGCAAAAGGGAAAGGAGAAATACAAGGAAGAAGTAGAAAAAGCGATCAAAGAAGGTAGGGTCTGGGATGTGATAAATCAGGAAAGAGGAGGAAGGAAGGGCGGGAATGAAGAAATAGAAATGGGTGAATGGACGGATTATTTCAAGGGTCTGTTAGGGGGAGAACAAAATAGGATCAAAGGGGAAAATAGAATTATAGTTCAGGGAGAAATGGAGGAAGGGAACGAAATAACAAGAGAAGAAGTGGATGAGGCGATAGATAGACTAAAAAGAAACAAGGCTACAGGAGAGGATGGTATGGAGAACGAAGCGATAAATTATGGAGGAGAAGGGGTTAGGGAAGGGTTGTGGAAGATCTGCAACAAGGTCTAGAAAGGAGAAGGGTTGTCGGAGGAGTGGATGACAAGGCTGGTGGTACTGCTTGTCAAGAAAGGGTAGGGCAAGAAGGTCGAGGAGTATAGAGGGATCACTCTCATGCCAGTGGATTATAAAATATACGCAGAAATTCTAAGAAAAAGGTTAGAGAGTCAGATAGAAGAGAAACAAAGTATCCTACACAATCAGACGGGATTTAGAAAAGGGATGGGGACAATAGATAACATTTACGTACTCAACTACTTGGTTAACAGAAGTTTAGGGGAAAAAAGAGGGAAATTAGTCGCCTTATTCGTAGATTTGAACGCAGCTTTCGACTAGATGAATAGAGGGAACAGGGCAGAGCCAAACAGGTAATCCTATTAAGGAAAGTAAATAGCAAAAAGTTTATTTCAAATCATGGTAAATCTATTTTTATGGTAAGAGGAAACGGAAGCCCTGGAGGATCGCTCATTTGTAGAATTATTAGCATTAAGATTATTGTTATTATTATAAGTAAGGCGAAACATTAGAATGTAAGCAGCGGTTAAGTTAGATTAAGGATGGAATGTAAATATATGTACATGGAGCGGAAGCCCTCAAACCCGTAAAAGGGAGAGATTAAATATACAACTGCAACTACTACAACTACTCACTTGGAAAATATCTTTCATTCAAAACATTAATATGCTAAATATGTTTTTATTTGTTTTTGATTTAATTTTAGTTATAAATTAATCATATTAATTAAATCCGTAGAATATTGGCCTAGTAAGGAATTACTTATCTTTTAATAAAGTTGCTTGCGCGAATGAAAAAATAGTTATTGTATTTTACAAATTTTATATAATTTATAATAAAATAAGGAAAAACCCTGCAATTGTCAGGGAATTTTTTTCTAGGATTTGGGTAGATACCTTACTTCCAAATTATTCAACTTTCAATGTTTTCGAGCTTTTAATTAAAAAATATTTCATTTTCAAACTGAATCTATTTAAATTCTTCATTTCTTCAATTCTGAACGCTTTTAATTTCGTAATTATAAGCTGTTCAGTTTTAAAACACTATTAATTCAAAATTGTCCAATCTATAAAACTTAAGAAAGCAATTATTCAATTTGTAATGTTCCCAATTTAGAACTGTTTTATTCAAAAGCCCTTAAAATTTTGAAGTTTTCGAAGCCTAAAAATGCTGAATTTTTTAAATAAGTTATTTACCATTTAATCAGTAAGTTTGTAATTAATTTCATCTTTTTGATAAGGAAATGAAATTAAACAAATGTAGCGGTATCGAGTAATTGAATTTGCAATATCAGTGTTGGTACAAAATCCGAATTTTGAAATTCCCTGACTTTCACTGACTTTTCCCTGACCACCTTTTCATTTTCCCTGACCGTTCTAAATTTTTCTTGTAGGTATAAAAACAACTTGAGACGTAGGAGATCAATAATGTTATTGTAACAAAAATTTTTGCTTCTAAATATATTTTAAACACTTTTGGTGACAACAAACACGCATAATTTTATAAGGGATCATTCATGAATTACGGAAGACATACGTAAAATACATGAATTATCAGCGCAATAGTTGAGTTTTGAACTCAAAAATATTAAATTTTTAACAAAATTGACAGGATTACATTTTCAGGTGAAATAATTAATTTTCAACTAAGAAAAAGGGATTTTTCAACAAAATAGTTCAATTTTCAACAAAGTGATAAATTTTCTACATAAAAAAATGAATTCTCAACGAAAAGTGTAATAGTTGTTACTTCCACCAAAAAATATTTTAATTTTCCATCAAATACAGTTGAACTACACTAAAAATAAGAATTTTAAACAAATTATTAGACTTCTTAACAAAAACAGATTAATTTTCAAACCAAAAAGAGGAATTTTGAACAAAGGAGTTTAGTTTTCAACCAAGAAAGATGTTTCACTCAATAAGGAAAGAAAGTCTCATAAAAAATGTTTGAGTATTCAAGCCAAACAGACGAATTTTTAACAAAAAAGTTTAATTTACAACCCAAAAATATGCATTTTCTACCAAAATAATTGAATTGTTAACACAACAAAGACGATTCTTTAAAAAAATAATTGAATCTTCAACAAAAAATATGAATTTCCTACCAAAAAAGACCATTTTTCTACAAAATAGATGAATTTTCAGAGAAATAGTTAAATTTTCAACCGAAAAGATGAATTTGTAACTTGATTTTGAATTTTTAAAGGAATTTCCAACCTAATAGATAAATTTTCAGTAAAAAAAAAAATTCACTTAAAAACAGTTTAATTAAACAAAAAATAAGAATTTTCAACAAATGATTAGAATTCTGAAGAAAAAGAGATTAATTTTCAAACCAACAAGCTGACTTTTCGACAAAAAGGTTGAATTTACAACCTAAAAATATAAATTGTCTACAAAAATAATTGAATTTTCAACTAAAAAACTTCAATTTTCTAGACCTTTTGACCGTCCTTCCTTGAAAACAAGCATGTGAAGCAGATAGAGGATGTGTGTGTACTTGGCAATTTTAGATTATAAGTATACCATTATACCATTAAGCCATTTCCCTTTCGGGGTAGGCGTGACACTACCCGATTCGGGTAGTGTTTCTAGGTTGATAACTTGTAGTAAATAACTACAAGTGTGGGCTCACCACACCCACGATGTGCCAACAGCACTCAGTTTTCTCGAATGGTCACCCATCCAAGTGCTAACCGCGCCCAGCGCTGCTTAACTTCAGTGATCTGACGAGAACTGGTTTTTTCAGCGTGGTATGGCTGTTGGCCATAGCCAAGAAATAGCGTACTTTGCAAAAGGGAGACTGTGGGGTCCACCGATACAATTTTTTTAGAGATAAAGATAATTTTCTCCATATTCTTACTTGCGTGGTGCAGAGAATGTGTAGCGGGCGTAAAATTGTCTGTAGCCGGCGTAAAGTTTCATGTAGCGGCCGTAAAGTGTCATCCCAGCGGGCACCGCGCCGTCCAAAAGATGTTGCTAAGACGTCCACAAAAGTCCATGGACGTCAATGTGGATGTCGTCAATTTGGCAGTAAGACAACATTAAGACATCTATAGGTCGTCTAATGTCAGGAAATTTTTTGTCATATAGATGTCTTTTAGGATATAACTGTGGACGTACCAAATGGATGTCTAATGGATGTCTTATAGACGTCCAATGGACGTCCTAAAATATTATTTTTACAACAAAAAAATATGGAGTTTATCGCTTAACGGACACCGCTAAGTTGGAAATTCATAAAACCTCATTTCGATAAAATCAAAGTTAAAGTTTAGGTAAGCAAAAATCACACTTCCAGCTGGAAGTTGGACAGTTTTTTAATGAAATCAAACAATAGTACCACAAACATTAAAAAATTGCAGCAGTGATATTATTCTAGCATATAATAGCAATAACAACAGTGTTTTTATGATGAGCGTCCTTTTATCAATTTTTTTTTTAATGTTCTACTTTTTTATTATGGAGTTCGGTTCGTAATCGTATTCCTGACATAACTTTGAAAATTTTTAAAAAATTCGACTTTTTATACTAAAAAATTAAAAAAGTTATAAGCTTTGAAATTTGATAAATTGTTTGTCTTTCTCCAAAAATATGATGAGTAAATGCCAATTCTTAAAAAGCTTCCAAGTTTTTTAATGAAGTTTTCAAAAATCTACATATTATTAAATTTTTTTTTAAATCTTATTAGGTTTATAATTATTTTTTAATCTTCAAACTTTTCTAAATGTCTCTTAAACTTACTCGAATTATTTCTAAAATGTTGTAATCTTGAAAAATGTAAAGATTTGAACAAGA
>CAKNYM010014838.1:0-11632 GCA_932195095.1 Andricus curvator | reverse complement strand
TTTCGACTAAGTCCACTAGTATTAATTTTCTGCACTGATTTGATCTCAAAAACCTTCTGGAGCAGTTTGAGCAGCGATTCGGCAGTATAATTAAACTTTTCGTAACTCTTAAAGACATGGGCATACACTGTAAAAAAGTTCGTGTAATCTTACATCGTACCACGATGGAAATTATTTGATCTACGTGCGATGATGTAAGTTTACACACTTTTGTAAAAAAAATGCAGGACGTAAATTGTCAGGACCACAGTTCAATTTTGAGGTTATGTTCGTGAGGTTATAGATTTTTAAACACTGTATCAGGATAAATAAAGCGCATATTACTTTTCTTAGGTATCGTTTTGAATAAAAAATACATCTTTTTTTTTATTCACATAGAACTCATCACTATTAGAGCAATATTAGAGGCTCTGAGACGTAATTTTATGATAAAGTCCAAAGCGCCATGTCTTTCTCTCAGTTTTGTCGATGGGCTGTCGATTTATGTCCTGTTTGTAATTTCTCAGGATGCCAAGACGTAACAATACTACCCGTGTGTGAAATTATGCTAGATACTGCAACTTTACCAAAAAAAGTGTTAATTTATAAGCACATTTAAATTTATTCACTAACGTAAATTGAATACGTGCCACACTGATCAAATAATTTCCATCGTCAGACATAGTAAATTTACATCGGACAGTTATTCATACTGTTCCATGGGGTGAAATTGGAGTACATCGTGAATTTCGGAGCGAAATTGTTTTATTTACCAGGTTATACATTGTAATTTAAAATACCCTGCTCGTGAAATTACAATCTAATTGTAAATATCACAAAAGATTTTTTTACAGTGTATATACAGGAAAAATCCTGTTAGGGGTGGAAACATGGACATAGGAATAGGAGGGGACTAGCCACATGCTTCCTAATTTGGGTGCGGGGATTGATTATAAGTTACACGGGGGAGTCGACCATGTTGGTTTGCAAAAGCAAGGGGAGTAAGTGAGACGAGCGGATCTGTGTACAACCCGAACGGGGATCTTTCCTCTGGTCGGCTATCTTCGCCTCATTTCGGAAGTTTCGTTCGCACATGCGCTTCCATAGTCAAGTTGTGTTAATTTGAATCCAAACATGGAAGAGTGTCAAGCCTGTTCTGTTACTTTTTCTAATAAATTTAACTTCATTCGATATCTTAAAAATGTTAACAATATTATACCAGAGACGAGAAAGAAAAAATGTGGATGTGAAATGTGCGAGAAGCTGTTTTCTACTCGTAAAACTTCAATGAAACATATCAAATTGTTTCATTCATCGCAAGAAGAATCTGTATCTGCATCTTCAAATCTGTTGCCAAAGTAAATAGAAAGTAAATAATTATTTTATTTTTAAATGAAGAATTAGAAATCGATTGAATTATTCGACGAAATTAAATTTTGTACACATACAAACTAAAGTATGGCTAAAATTCTTTAAGAATTGAACAAAAAATATATAATAATATTTCATGCAATATTATTTCAAGTAATATTAATTGATATTAGTTCAATATTATAATTTTTCAGACAGTATGCAAAAAAGCCCAATCAAAAGTCCTCTATAAGATACAAAAACTATTTTTTTATTCCCTCTATTTTACAAAGACCGTTAGAAATTTTTAAATTTTAGTTGAAGAATAAAAACAGAAATTGATGACAATATTTTAAATTTTAAATCATTTTTCCATTAAAAACAGCACAGTAATAGACAAACTCGGTTTCTTGGACCCTATAGATATCTTGAGTTTTAATCTAGGCACTACACTCGCTCTGAATGGATTATTAAACTTACACTTAAGCGTGCTATTTGATCATAATATTTGCGATGCAGATTACTCCACTGCAGACGGACTGAGGAAAAACACAGAGGGACCCTTTATATTGGTCCCCTATTGTTTTTCACCATTTTATAACTGTCCCAGACTTTCTATACTTCTTAACCCATATTTAGATTAAACCTGAAAAAGCTGTTACTTTGATTTTTTAATTTTACAATATTGTAGTTTCAAATTCAAATATTCAAAATGTCAGGTCAATTTGGAAATAAATATTTCAAAATTTCATATAAAATCCTTGATAGTCAGTTTCGAATTAAAAAGTATGCTATTGATAAAATTCAAGAATGAATAATAATTCTAAAAGACGCGTTAAAAATAAAACGATATGAAATTAAAAAATTAAAAATTGTGTTTAAAATCAAAATAGATAAAAATCAAACTAACTGAAATTGATACCTCAGTAACTAGATAATTTTGATAATTTTAAATGGATGCAATTTTAGAGTTCTGAATTTTCATGTTGAACGCTAAATTTTTAATTTTTCCCTTTCATAAGTTTTAATTTTGCAATTAAAATTGAATTCGTTGAATTTTGGAAAGTATAATTAACAGTTTAAAAATTAATGATTTTTAAGTCATTTAAGTTTACTTCAAATAACTAAAATTTTAAATGGCTTAAGTGTACAAAAGTTTTAATGTTACAACTTTTGGTGACTAAAATTTTTTCAGTTTTAAATGAAGTTTGCGTTTGTTTAAGTTTCAGCGCATGGAGTAGAACTTTTTTCATTTTCAATGATTCCCATTGAAAATGAGTATTTATTTCGAACGTTTTTTTTTTTAGAATAATTCAATTCATTTTTCGATTTTAGAAAAATTTGTCTAATCAGCTTTAATATTAAATTATAATTTTCTCATATAATAACAATTTAAAATTTCAGAAAGCATTGATTTTGAAAGATTCAATTTAGTTTTCAATTTCAAACTGTCAAATAATTATCGCTTAGAATTTAAAATTATTCAAATTTAAAAGTTTTCCATTTTCAATTATTTACTTTCGAACGGTTTTCATTAAAAATTACACAGCTTTAATTCCTATGAATTTTAAATGATCCAATTCCCACACTTCGAATCGTGAAATATTCAATTTTTAACTTTTTGAAATTGTCCTATTTTCGAAATTTTAATCTGAAATCATTCAATTTCGTGATTCTTCAATTACAAATAAAATTGTTTCATTTTTAGCGCTTTAAATTAGAAATTATACAATTCAACTCTTTTTTTCTAATTAAATTCTGCAAAATCGTTCTACATATACATTTTTCTAACATTTTGAATTCTAGAATTTTTTTCGCAATTCAAAAAATCAATATTAAAAAATATTGATTTTAGACCAGTATACAAAAAATTAACATCACAATAATAATGCGACTTCCGTTTCCAGTACCGAATGGTAAAGTACGCGTGGTTTTTTGTGCTATCTTTTTTGGTTTGAGCGACGAGTTTGCAGTTGTGATTGAGGCGAAAGGTGGTAAGGGAGGTCAGTGAAGTGAAGGGGTTGTGTGGAAGTGTGGGGAGGCTGTTTTGTAGGGTTAAAAGGGTTAGGAGGAAAGTTAAAAGTGATAATTTGGAGGTTAGTTGTCGAGGACGGAAAAGTGAGAGAGAAGATAGGGGACAGCAGATCGATAAAACAGGCCAGCATGTTTGTCACGAGGAGTCCAGTGGGCCCCGGTAGAGGGCAGCAGCAGGTTGAAAACAACCCCGGTACTGATGATCTCACTGTGACCGGCAAAACAGGGAGGGGTAAGGGTGATGCCGGGGATAGCGATGATGGCGAGTATGCTACGCCAGGGTACTTCAGGTGGGGAGAGAAGGAAGGGGAACTAGATGACAGGAAGACTCGAGGTAGGCCGTCAAATCGGGAACTCCTTAATATATCCAGAGCTAGCAGTTTAGGATCGAGACAACTTTTTGATAAATGGAGACAGGGGGGAGGGTTTGCGGATAAAAGCGATGAGGGGGAGAAGACGGAAGACAGTAAAAGATCAAGGGAAGAAGAAGAGGGGTATGAGCAGGGAGATGAAAAGTTGCGGAAAAAGATAAAAAAGAAGTCTCCAACGGAGAGGAATAAAGCAATAAGGAAAGTCGATCTAGAGAGCCTGGAAAATCTAATTAAGGGTTTTAGAGAGGAAACGAACTGAAGTCTGAATGGCATGCAAAAGCGAGGGGAGGAGGTTTGGGAAGAAATGAGGAAAGTTAGAGAGAAGTGGGAAGAATGGGATCTGGTGTGGCGGCAAGAAAAAGATAAAGTTTGGAAGCAGTTGGAGGATATTGAGAAAAATCAAAGGATAAGTGAGAAAGAGAGAAAATCGGATATGGAGAAATTGGCAGAAAGAGTGAGAAAGCTAGAGTGTAAGACTGAGGATATAAAGAAAGGGAATGAAGGGGTAAGAGAAGGAGAGAGTATAAAAGAAAAGAATGAGAACGTTATCCTAGAAAATGTGAGAATGAAATCAAGATTGAGAGAGTTGGAAAGAAAAATGGAAGTAGAAGAGAAGACAAAACGGAGTAGCAATATAGTGATTAGAGGAATGAAAGTGGATAGTGAATCAGGAAGAGAAGAAGTGGAAAAGTTGATGGGTGAAATTGGGGCAAAAGTGCACGTGGAAGAGGTAAATGGAGTCGGAAGGAAGATGGAAGGTAAATCGCGCATGTTTATAGTGAAAGTGAGAAATGAGGAAGAAAAAGTTGATATCTTGAGAAAGAAGAAAGCTCTAAAGGGAAGGGAAGAAAGGATAGAGGAGGATTTGACGTGGAATGAAAGAAGAAGAAAGTGGATGATGAAACAGAAAGCATGGAGTGAAAGAGTGAAAGGGAACACGGTATGGATAGGGAAAGACAGAATGTGGATAAATGGGAATGTGTGGATATGGGATGATGAGGAAGATAAATTGAGTGAAGTGTGTAGGGAAGGCCCATGGCGACGAGGGCAAAAAGTGGAGACTAAGGATATAAGGGAGGAGGTAATGGGAACAGTAGAGTGTGAAAGGAAAGAAGTAGGAGAAAACGGAGCGACGGGGTTTCCACAAAAGTAGGGAGGGGATATAAGGACGAAAAAAGGGAGAAAGGAAGGAAGAAAGAAGTGAGAGTAGCGTTTTGGAACGTATCAGGACTAATGAATAAAGATGAAGGATTCTGGGAAGAGTTGAAGAAATGGGATGTAGTGATGTTGAGTGAAACCTGGGTAGATGAGAAGGAGTGGAAGAGAGTGAAGAGGAAGTTACCCAAGGGATATATTTGGCAGATGCAAGGGGCAAAGAAAGATAAGGTGAAGGGAAGAAAGAAAGGGGGTATGGTGTCAGGAGTGAGGAAGGAATTGGTGGGAGAAAAGAGAATAGAAATGGGATTTGAGGAAACTGATGGAGTTATAACGAGAATGGTGAAGATAGGAAAAAGAAAAGTGAGGATAGTTTGCGTTTATAGGAGAAGGGGAGAAGAAGAAGGTTGGAGTGTGATTAGGAAATGGGTGGCGAAAAAGGATGACGAATTAGTGTTGATAGGAGGTGATCTGAATGCGTGGACGGGGGAACAGGGAGGGGAAATATGGGATGAAGAGTGTGAGACTTTCAGGAGAAAATCGAAACACAAACAGGTGGACCAGGAGGGTAAGACTATGTTGGAAATCCTGGGAGAAACAGGGTGGTTTATTTGTAATGGGAACTCGGAAGGGGATGAGGAAGGCGAGATTACGTTTGCAGGGAAAGGGGAAACAGTGATTGACTACATTCTGGCCGAGGAAAGGATAAGGAGGCTGTTAAAAAGAATGGAAGTAGGGAACGAAATAGGGTCAGAACACTTCCCGGTCATTGCAACGTTGAAATGCGGGAATTGGAGAAGAGAGGGAAGGAAGAAGGAGGGAGCGACACGGAAAAAAGCAAAGATGGGTAAATGGGGAGTTGATAAGCTGAGAGAATATACGGAAAGAATGGAAGAAGAGAATGGTTTGATTGAAGATGGGGGAGGTGTGGATGAGATGTTGTGTAAGATGAGGGGAAGGGTAGAGAAGATAGTGGAAGAAATTAGGCCAAGTGAGGAAGAAAGAAGGGAGAAGAGAGGATGGTGGGATGCGGAATGTGTAGAGAGTAAAGAGCGCATAAAGCTATCATTAAAGAATTGGAGAAAAGGAGAGATAGACAAAAAGGAGTATAATAAAAGAAAAAGGGAACACGAGAAATTACTGGATGTCAAACGACAGGAGGAGAAGGTAAGGTACATGGAGGAGGTAGAAAAAGCAATAAAGGAAGGAAGAGAATGGGAGGTGATCAATAGAGAAAGAAGTGAATGGAAAGGAATCAATGAAGAGATAAGTATGGATGAATGGACGGCATATTTCAAGAAATTGCTAGGAGGGGTGGATAGCAAGGTGAGGGGGGATGGTATAAAGATCAAGGAGGAAGGAATAGAAGGTGGGAATGAGTTGACCAGAGAGGAGGTGAATCAAGCAATTGAGAAGTTAAAAAGAAATAAGGCGACAGGAGAGGATGGGATGGAAAATGAAGCGTTGAAATTTGGCGGAAGAAGGGTTAGAGAAGAGATTTGGGAAGTATGTAATAGAGTATGGAGAGGCGAAGGATGGCCGAAGGAGTGGAGAACAGGTTTGGTAGTTCCTTTATTAAAGAAAGGAGGGGGGCAAAAAGTGGAAGATTATAGAGGAATCACTCTCATGCCAGTAACGTATAAGATTTACGCGGAGGTGCTTAGGAAGAGATTAGAAGAACAGGTAGAGGAGAAAGAAAGTATTCCACACAATCAAACAGGATTCAGAAAGGGGATGGGGACAGTGGATAACATTTTCGTACTAAATTATTTAGTTAACAGGAACCTGGGACTGAAAAAAGGAAAACTAGTCGCACTTTTTGTAGATTTTAAGGCAGCTTTCGACTCGGTGAATAGAAAAGTTTTGTGGAAGGCAATGAAAGAAAGGGAGGTGGACGAAGATCTGATTGAGAGGATAAAAGAGGTCTTTACGGAGACAAAGACAAGGGTGAGAATAGGGGAACAGAAAGGAGAGGAATTTTGGACAGGGAGAGGTCTTAGGCAGGGGTGCCCGCTAAGCCCGTTGTTGTTCAGCATCTTGTTAGCAGACCTAGAAAAGAAAATGGGAAGGAAAGGTAAAGGGGGTATTGTCCTAGGAAATAAGAGAATATACTCGTTAGCGTACGCGGACGATGTGGTGCTTCTGGCAGAGAATGGAAGTGGAATGAACTTGCTAATGAAAGGATTCGAAGAGTACGTGAGAGAGAAAGACCTGACAATTAATGTGACAAAGACAAAAATAGTATGTTTCAGGAAGAGAAAGAATGAAGTAAAGTATGGATGGAAGATAAATGGGGAAATGGTGGAAATGGTAGAGGAATTTTGTTATTTAGGATTCTGGTTCGAAGCGGGAGGTGGAAACGATCTGCAAGTGAAAAAAAGGATGGAAAGTGCGAGTAAGGTGATGGGTCAAGTGTGGGGGATTGGAAAAAGAAGATTCAAAGAGGACTGGAAGATGAGAGTATGGCTGTTTGACTCACTGGTATGGTCTGTGATGTGTTATGGAGTGGAGATTTGGGGATGGAAGGAGTACAAAAAAGTAGAAAACATGCAAGAGAGATTTCTGAGATGGGTTATGGGAGTGAGTTGGAACTGCCCAGGTTATATGTTGAGAGAAGAAACAGGAAGAGAGAAATTGGTGATAAGGCAGAGGAAAAGGGTATGGAATTTCGAAGAGAAAGTTAAGAGTGGTAAGGGTAGCAAAGTTGCACAAGCATGCCTGCAGGAAATATTAGATAGAGAGAGGAGAGGAAACACGGGACATTCAAGATGGGAGGAGGAGAGATGGAAAGTGAGAAGAGAATGGAGAATGTGTGACGAGGGGAGGGAGTGGCAGGTAGTAGAGGGGGAAATGAGTAAGAAGCAGGAAGAGCAGAGGTGGGAAAAGATTATAGAGTCAAAATATAATAAATGGTATAGATTCATCAAGATGGAAGGGGTCCCAGAATATTTAGGGAAATTGAAAAAGGAGAGCAGGTGGTCCAGAATGATACGCTTCAGAATGGGAGAAGGTATGAATGAGTGTAAATATTGGATGAGTGAAGAAATGAAAATGTGTAGGGTATGTGGGTATGAAAGGGAATCTTGGGAGCACGTGTTGGAGAGATGTACAGGGGAAGAGGAAGGGGGAAAGAGCGTTGTAGATAAAGTTAGGTGGATACTGAGCGGTTGTGGACAAGGGGAAAAGTGGATGAAGAGCTTAGAAGAGAAAAGGGAAGAGAGAATGCATGGGGAAGGTGAAAACCAAAATTGAAATATGGATAAGGAAAATTAGTGTTGCGTGTCTTTGAAAAGCTTGAAGAATAATGGTAAGAGGAAACGGAAGCCCTGGAAGGTCTCGCGCACTTGTTAGATAATAGTTATTAGCTAGTAAGATAATAGTTAAGAACTTGTAAATAATAAGAAGGCGAAGCGACTATAGGTTAAGATAAGCATAAGGCATAGAGGATAAGAGAAATAGTAAAATATGTAAAGGGAACGGAGCCCTCAAACCCGTAAAAGGGAGAGTAATAAAATACTACTACATCACAATAATTATTGTTCTAAAAATGTTAACAAAATATTTAAAAATTGGGTTAAAAGTGGATTTTAACATTGTTTATGGTATTAATTCATTATTTTAATTAATAAATTATTTTTAATTTTGGGAAGTAAAAATCTAGAGACGTAAACGCGTAATTTACGCGCGTATATTTACTGCATGTTTTTAGAAATCTCGAAAGAGATGTTTACATTTGTGGATCATCAATAACAATTTTTTGAGATCAAAAACTTGATTCAAAAATTTAAAATAAATTTGACATATTTTTCTGAAGACCTTTGTTCCATTGATTATTATTATTATTATTATCAATATCATTAAATTATTGATTATTTTAGTGATATAACATATATGATATTTTAACGAAGAAAGATTTTAATTTTAAATTAAGAATATTTGAATTCATGCCAAAAAAGACAAATTTTTAACAAAGTAACTGAATCCCCGACAAAAAGAACTAATTCTTAGTACTTTTTAGGTTTTTTAAAAGAGAGACAAATTTTCTACAAAACAGTTTAATTTTTTAACACGAAACTATGATTTTAAAAAAAAAGTTGAATCCTCGACCAAAAAAAAAAAAAATAATTTTCAATCAGTTGCAACGTGAACGAAACAATCAATGTGCCTTGTGATTTTGACCACACATATTATGCAGCGAATAAATAAATGTAAACAAAATATGTGGGCCATTTTCACATAACTTAAGTTTTTCACATAGGTTTAAGTTGTATTTTCTACGAAAAGATTGATTAGGACTGATTTGCTGCAAAGGCTGTCATTAGAGGATAATTTTAGATGTATGATATCGATAGTGGGGTCAATGACGGAGACTTTTGCGTTAAGATAATTTTTGTTATTAGGATTTGATTAAAAAAATGTATGCCAAAAACTTTATGTGATACGACTGAACTTAAAAATTCTCCCAAATATTTACATTGACTAAAATTTTTGATATATATGATATTTTATATATATATATATATATATATATATATATATATATATGTATGTATGTATGTAGTTTATAAAATATGTGAAATATATTTAAAAGCTGAAGTGTGCAATAAAAAAATTAATAAAAAGTACAACAAAATTAATTGAATGATATTTCATTTACATGAGTTGAAAAAACTCCCAATACAGTACTAAAATCCAGTTTTTTGTTAATTCAAAAATCGCGCCAAATACGTTGCTCAGAGGCATACAGGCCATACACATGAAACTTCCGAAATGAGCCGAAATGAGGCGAAGATAGCCGACCGGAGGAAAGATCCCCGTTCGGGTTGTACACAGATTCGCTCGTAGTAAGTGAGAGGAGAACAGTCTGCTCTTTCTCTCGCAATATCGGTTTAGCCATCCAAGATGGTAGACCGCCCCGCTCGTTATTTCGCCTCCACTACGAAATGCCTACTATAGGTTTCAAAAATGTTGACCTCTCTACAAAAGTTTGAATAAGTTAACGAAAAAAAATCGCTAAAGAACGTAACAAACTTCACTGTAAAAATAATTTTATTGTGAACAAATTCTCTATTCATGACACCGTCATATATTAATTATAAATAAAGTTGCAGTTTGGCGAAGGTACAAAAACACGGCCCACAGCGTCAATTTCACGACAGTGAACTTTGACTTGTTATATTTTGTTGAAAAATCAATAGAAATGAAACGAAAAATTATTAAGCTTCGCGCGCGGCTCGCTTCGCTCGCAAGTTTGAGCGCACCTAGGGCGCGCGACTGTTGGATCTCGCGCTTCGCGCTCGATCATATATTTATCTCGCGCTTTACGCTCGGCTCCTCTAGATTTTTTAACTTCGTGTTCGACTTCGATGAAAAGAAAAAGTTTGTTTGCAAATATTATAAAATCATCAAAACCTCTACATATTAAGTGATTGTTAAATTTGTTTTTATTTTAGACTGAAAAGGAACTTTATTTACTAAAGGTTCTATCGACCTTAAGGAACACATTCTCATCCAGACACTCGCGCTTCGCGCTCGATATTTGATTTGAAAATCATTTGAACCTTGCGTTCCACGCTCGGTTCTGTGCACCGTATGATCGAAACAAAAAAGTTTGAGCGCACTTACGGCGTGCGATTTGGTAAATACACTGAGCGCGCACTTTGTGCTTCGTGTTATATGTTCTTCATATACAAATTACTAAATTTGTATTTGATTTTAAATGAAAAGTAATGATATAATTTAGGCGACAAATTTTATTAGTTAACATTTTATTTTAGCTTGTGCCGTTTATCAAAAAAGTTATTTTTTTTTTTCATTTTGAATATATTTTTACCACAAAAATTGATTACGGGTTTGTAAGTCTTTTTTGAATGCACAATTTGTGTTCATTTATATGTTTTCGTACCTTGCATTGTTTTTTCAAAAATTTGATTTTTGTTACTGTCAATGTTATTTTCACGAATAAAACAAAAACCACGCATCCTATCGAAACATGAGTCACAACAAATTTGTACCTCTTCCTTGGATGAACAAATTTTGTTTCGGTCATTTTTTCGTAGCTGGTAATATTCGTCTGAAAATTTGATTTTTCTATTTTCAATGCTGTTTTTTATGAATAAAACAAAAACTACGCGTCATATCAAAAAGTGAATGATAAGAAATTTGTAGATCTTTTTTAGGTGCACAATTTTGGTAAAATAATCTTTTCTGGTATCTTGCATAGTTTTACAGCAAAATGGCTTTTTTGATTTTTCATTAATTTTTTGTGCGATCAAAATTTGAATTTTTTATTTTTCAAAAAATTCAAAAAGTTGTTATGAAAATATTATAGGGTGTTCAGGAATCAACGTTTTTCTCCTCTTGACTTTTTTTCATATCGTGCGTTTTTCGGCTTAAAATGTTCATTTTCGTTTGTTTTTTGGAATTTTGAAAATGCTATAACTCCAGTAATTTTTTTTTTATCACGAAAAGTCATAAGAATATTTTGTTCGTCATTTTGCGTACTACTAATAACCGTACATAGAATTTTCAAATCTTCAAAAAAAGTGGTCTCAAAAATTTTCAAAATGTGCTCACTTTTTGGGTTTTCATCCAAAATAGCTGGTTAACGAACTCGTTCTCTATTTTTCGGCCATAAAAAAGTGTGCCAAAGCTCAATCAAATCTGATCATTTTTTCGAAAGTTATCGTGGCTACAGACAGACAGACAGACAGACAGACTGACAGACAGACAGACAGACAGAC
>CAKNYM010014825.1:0-10698 GCA_932195095.1 Andricus curvator | reverse complement strand
AAATGTCAAACCCGGATGAAATCTTATTCCATGAGAAATTAAACATGAAATCTTTGTGAAAATGTTTAAACCTTAATCTGAAATTAAATAAAAACAGTTGATTTGTTCTCTAAATAATTTTGTGCAGTGTTAATCATTTATTTTGAACCTCGACCAGTTCGCGCGGTTAGTGATTTTTATCACTCTACGTCGGCAACGAATCCAGAGGATGTTCTACATTACCAATCTTCAAATCGACAACAGCGCTGGAGACGTAACAAATTTGGTGACAGCTTGTGTGGGATTTCGCCGAACCGTGGGAACTGGGTCACTGGTTCAGTAGACCAAGTTCAAGGATGTTCGCCTGACCAAGCGCGGGACTCTTCTACTTGTTTTTCATTCAGCTAGACTTCTCAATCACTATGGACGGCCTTCAGGCTTGGAAAAAGTTCATGGACCCTAAAGGATGTAAACGTGTTTACCTGGAACCACCAACAAGTCGCAAGAATATACCCCAAGGAATACAAAAATTGGATGATTTTCTTCAAAAATTACAAGAGAAACGAACCACTATTCTTGAGAACAGAGTTGTTTCTACTTCGCAAAGTAAAAATAAGTGAAAAAGTGATTTTAAAAAAAATTCTTATGCAATTAAAATTTTGAAGAAAATTTTGTTTTGAATTTCGAAAGAGAAAATTTTTTAATTTTTAAATGCAAAGTTTTTGAATTTTGAAAAGACCATTTTTGAATTTTAGAAGAGGAAATTTTTGAATTTTGGAAAGAAAATTAAAGACAATAATTTGCAAATTAATATTTTTGTTTTTTCCAAAAATTTTGAAATAAGTGACAAAACTAAAAAATGTCGGATCCAAGTCCATTTTTGATGAGACTAGTTGAAGTCCTTTCCGATCCGGATTTTTCACCATTCCAAATTTGCCGCATCTACGATGATGGAGAAGGATGGATCTGCATTGAAGTTTATCTCCGTGAAGGATATTTTAAATTCTGTATCTCACCAAGTTATATACCTGCTGGTTTCCTGGAATTGGAATATTTAAGAATTGATTGAGAAACAAAAAGATTTTGAAATCTGAAAAAGGAAAAATCAAAGTAATTTTTCCTATTGAAAAGGAAAATGCTTTTCTATTTGATTGAACACGTTCAGTGAAGCTGGGGGTGGATCGAGTAGCTTTTGGCCCACTGGTGCGTGTGAATGTTAAAGTGAAAAGTTTTTCTTTATCAAAAGCCGCAATTCTCTATCAGGGTTTTGGGGTGGTTTTTCTCCCGATAGCAGAGGGTGTTGTTAAATTGCACCAGAATTGTTTATGATTGGAAGAGACCACCAGGCATTCCTCTAACAATCATTGGCTTAAGGATTTTCATTGATTTGAAAAATCCAAATATTTGATCATCGTTCCTGATTACGGACCCGTGAAGGGTTACCTCATCGTTGGACGGCCTGTGAAAGGTTACGCATCAAGGGACTTCCAGAGTCGCAGAATTTCGACGATTTTCCGGAGGTCTACCAGATCTTCAAGTTGAACTTCAGCTCGAACTTCCAGATAACACAAGAGGACTTCAAAATGATAAAAAAATTGTGAAGTGATTTTTCTCGCTCTTATTGTGTATAATCTGAATTTAAATGTTTTAAGCATTTATAAATTTTTTTTCATAAGACGAGAAAAAGTGTTAATATAAAGTGCGAAATTGGATTATAATTTCAAGTAAGTCCCTAGTCTAATAGAATTGAAAATGCCTAAATTGCGTGCGAAAAAGAGGGCTCGCGATAGCGATCCCCCGCTCTCGTCTAGTGACGAAACTGAACCTTCAGGTTCAAGAAATAAAAGAAAATTGATTAATAAGGGTCCTGTTGATCCGGGTGCAGTGGCTGAAACTTCCTTGATAATACAAACTCTACCGTCTTCCCAAAATTCTCGAAGAAGTGATATAAGTTCATCTGTAAATTCAGATCTCGGAAATTCTTCCCTTTTGACAAGACATGAAACACCTGTTTACCTTCCCACTTCCCTATCAGAAAATGCAATTGCTTTGACCGGAACTCGTGATTTTAGTAAAATCTCAAAAATAGTTCAAGGGATGATTCCCTCCTTTGATGGAAAAAATATGTCGATCACTATGTTTGATGATCATTGTAGAGCCGCACTTTCACTAATTGACCCTTCTGACATTTCTTGCTTAACCATGCTAATTAGAACAAAAATAATTGGAGAAGCGAGAAAACATATCCAGGATAGAAGAGGGATCACTCTTGATGAAATTTTGAGAACTTTAAATCAAATCTACTCCCAAAATGAAGACATAAGTCAACTTATGCAAGATTTAGCTAACGTCAAAATTAAACCGGGTGAAACTGTTCCAGAATATGGAGCACGAGTAAATCTGACCCTGAATAGATTAGTTTCTCAAGTTTTGGAAAATACTCCAGGGGAAGAGGGCATTGGAATGTGTAAAGCTTACAGAACTACAGCAATCGGAAATTTCTTACGCGGTTTAGATTATAATATTTATTCCCAGATAAAAGATAAAGAAATAAACACCCTCGACAAAGCCATTGCACTCGCGAATCAGGAGGATCTTAAATTTAAGAGTTGGAAGAGAGTACATATGGGAATGTCAGCACCCGACGCTGCTTCAAGTTCTAATATAGGACAAAACCCAAAACCGCTATTTAATTCAAATAAAAGAATAGCTCATTTGAGAACTGAAAATAAATTCGAAGACAGAAATAATTGGATTAGCAAGATAGAATGTTACTATTGTAAAAAGTTAGGACATTTTAAAAGAGATTGCCCCGAATTGGCAAACAAAGAATTTGTAAAGGGCAGAGAGGAATCTAGTTGTCATTATTGTCACAGAAACAATCATACGTTTAAAGATTGTCGTGTTCATAAAAAACACTCTTTAGAGCGTGAGCAATTAAAACAAAAATTTCGAGATCAAAAATCAAGAAATGAATTATTTCAGAAAAGACCGGAGTCTGTTAAAACAGATTCAAATAAAAGAGTCATTCTTAGACTCAGGGAATTAGGGGAGGATGGACCGGCCCCTACAGTAGAGCTGGAAAATTTAGCTTTTCTTTTCGGAAAATGTGTTTTCATGATTGACACTGGAGCCAGTGTCAGCTTGATTAAAGAAAATAGATTGAAACCTTTTGTAAATGTAAATCGGAAACGAATTTTCAATTTAATAGGAATTGGCAAAAACATGATCCCTACTCTTGGAGAGGTTAGATTAATGATAAGAGGACTTGAAACCACTTTCCAGATAATTCCACAAAATTTCCCTATACTTCAGGATGGAATAATAGGAATAAACTTTTTGACGCAACATAGAGCAGTTATAAACTTTTCAAATGATCAACTTTCCATAGGTGAGGATCGTTTCCCTTTGCTTTCTCATGTTACCGTGCAAATACCTGCCAGGACGAAAAAGTTATTTCATTTACCTCTAATTGAAACTCAACTTAATGAGGGATATGTTAGGAAAATTCCGTGTGGACCTGGAATTTTTGCTGGAGAGGCTTTAGTTCTTAATAAGAATGGAGAAGCGAATCTTTTTATTATAAATTCTACCCCGAAAAAGGTCAGTCTAACTATTCCCCCTGTGACACTTGAGGAATATGACGTAATAGCACCTTTGAATCGTTCAAATGGGAATTCATTTTCAACCGAAAGCCAGAAAAATTTATCATCACGATTTGCGAAAATTTTGAAGGTTATGGATTTATCAGACTTGAATGATGAAGAACAGGGAAGTCTTCTTCCCATTCTTTCAGAGTACTCCCCTCAGTTTTTTCTAGAAGGTGACCAATTAGGCTCTACAAATGTTTTATCTCATAAAATAATTACTACAGATGAAACTCCAGTAAATACCAAACAATATCGTTATCCTCCCATTCACAAGGATGAAATACAGGAACAGACTAATAAATTATTGAATTCAGGAATAGTAAAACCCTCAGTTTCTCCCTACAATTCTCCTTTGTGGATTGTACCCAAGAAATCAGATTCCGAAGGAAATAAAAAGTGGAGGATGGTCATAGACTATCGCTCTTTAAATGAGAAAACAGTTGGTGACGCTTATCCGCTTCCCAACATAACTGACATTTTGGACCAACTTGGTGGAGCTAAGTATTTTTCCGTCCTAGATTTAGCATCAGGTTTCCATCAGATTCGATTGGATCCTGATTCTCAGCAAAAAACGGCTTTTTCAACACCGCATGGACACTTAGAGTTCACCCGAATGCCATTTGGTTTAAAGAACGCACCTGCGACTTTCCAAAGGGTTATGGACTGTGTACTCACGGGTCTCCAGGGTGTTGAATTATTTGTTTATATGGATGATATTGTAGTTTATGCTTCTTCATTGGAAGAGCATTCCCGGAAATTAAGAGCTCTTCTTGCTCGACTAAAATCTGCTGGATTGGCTCTTCAGCCTGAGAAGTGTCATTTTCTTAAGCGTGAAATTGCTTATTTGGGACATGTGATTTCTCAGGACGGAGTCAAACCAGACCCAAGGAAAATTTCAGCTGTGAAACTTTTTCCCGTCCCAAAAGGAAAAAAGAATATCAAGCAATTTCTTGGTTTAGTTGGATATTATAGGCGATTTATTTCTGATTTCGCAAAAATAGCTAAACCTCTGACTTTGCTTCTCAAGGATAATGTTGAATTTATTTGGACTTCTGACCAACAGGAAGCTTTTGAAATTCTCAGAGATAAGATATGTACTGAGCCGATATTGCAGTACCCAGATTTTAAGAAACCATTTGTTTTGACCACAGATGCGTCTAATTACGCACTTGGTGGAGTTTTAAGTCAGGGTCCTATAGGACAAGATTTACCTATCGCTTTTGCATCACGCACCCTTCAAAGTGCTGAATTGAACTACTCTACAATCGAAAAGGAATTGCTCTCCATTGTTTTCAATGTAAAGCATTTTAGGCCTTATCTTTTTGGGCAGAATTTTACTTTGGTAACAGACCACCGACCCTTAGTTTGGTTGCATGGGCTGAAAGATCCTGTTTCAAGATTGGCTCGATGGAGAATAAAGCTTAGTGAGTATGATTACACTATTGTGTATAAACCCGGAAAAATCAACTCAAATGCTGACGCTCTGTCGAGAAACCCCTCAGAAAGAAATGAATCCATGGAGCCAAACACCAACTTAACTGCTGCGATTACTGCAGGTCGTACGTATGTAGGTATGGTTGACGCTCGCAGAGATGACGATGGCAATGAAGATCTAGGGGTAGTATTGGAACGGTTATTTTGTATGACTCTCGTAAGGAAAGAAAAAGAAATTGAGGGTGAAACTCAATTGAATAATCAGGGACCTCGTTATCAGTGCGATACGCTTCACAACGAAAGCGGACCCAAGCTGGGAGGGGATAGGCAATGTGAGTCTGATGGTTCCGAGTTTTTGGGCCTTTTAAATAAAAGTTTGCTTCAAAATCCGAAACAAGTATCTAGCCTAAGTCAGGATTTGGTGTCGCTTTCGCCCCTAACTTCGGCTGGATCCCAGACAAGCAATGCCTGGAGTGAAAATCCTATTACGAATATACGTACTGTAGGTGAAATTGAAGAGAGTTCTACAGGTTCCTGTATGGATATCCCGGTGAGCCAGATCTTAACCCTGGAAAAGGATTGTATATCTTACAGTAAAGATAAGATATATTTTGGAAAAGGGAATATTGCGCATCTAATCTCTGCAGATGGATATTCAGTATCAGAAGTGAATGATAGTCTAGAGGCTAAGGGTCTTTTGCGGATTGAAGATGTCCGAAAAGAAAATCCGAAGCCCGGAGAAACTATAGTTTTCAATCGTAATGGACGATTTGTTTTTAGTCTTGTTGTAAATAACAAGAGGGATGACATAATAGTTATGAAAGAACTTTCAGAAGCGGTACTTGCTCTGAAGAAGGCTATGGAAGCTTTACAGATAACCTCAGTAAAGATTTCAAGTAAAGGAAATGATCTAGGTGAGCTTTCTTGGCTCTCGGTAGAACAAACAATCAGGAAACATTTTGGTAACTCAGGACTTTTGGTAGTTGTTTGTTCGGAAGAAATAATCATTCCTCCTAGTAATATGAGAGATGATATAGTGAGAGAATTTCACGAATCAGTAGTAGGTGGGCATAAAGGAATCTCAAAAACCTATTGGAGAGTAAGAGATATCTATTACTGGGAAAACATGAAGGCTGACGTTCAGAGAATAGTAGGATCTTGTACTAATTGTCAGAGAAATAAATTGGAACGAATTGGGACTCGACAACCCATGGTGATTACCGATACTCCAAGGGGACCTTTTGATAAAATCCAAATCGATTTAGTTGGACCCCTTCCAGTATCTTTGAAAGGAAATTTATATATTTTGACGATTCAATGTAATTTTACAAAATATTCTGATGCGATTCCTTTGAAGAATATAGACTCAGCGACTATTGCTTTGGCTTTAGCCGAGGAATTTATTTCAAGATACGGTTGTCCTCGTATAATTCACACTGATCAAGGATCAAATTTGATCAGTCAGTGTATTAAAACTTTTTGCAAAATTTTTCGTATAAAGAAAATTCAATCGACTGCGTATCACCCACAAAGTTTAGGATCATTGGAACGTAGTCATCAGACATTGATTGACTACTTAAGACAATTTGATACTATTACAAATTGGGACGACTGGCTTAGATTTGCTGTGTTTTCTTATAACACTAGCATACATGAAGCTACAGGCTTTGCTCCTTACACGTTAGTTTTCGGAAGAGAGGCTAATATTCCAAATAGCTTTACTCTTTCAGAATCAGACAAGACCTATCTCGGATACTTAAAGGGACTTTTTCAGAAATTAGACAACATTCAGTCACTAGCTTGGGACCGAATTCAGTTGGCTAAAGAAAAATCTAAACGATATTACGATCAAAGATCTAATCCCAAATACTTTAAGGAAGGAGAACAAGTTTACTTGAGAGTGAACAAGAGGAAAGATAAATTCGACCCCTATTTCCATGGACCTTATGTCTTAGAAAAATTGTTAGGCGAAAGAAATGCCTTAATCAGAATGGGACCTAATAAAACAAAGATAGTGCACACCGACAAATTGAAATTGTGTGCTCATCCTTTAAGGAGCGATAAGGATACACAGAATCCAGAAGTAACAGAAACTTCTGTAGTAAACCCTAATACTTCAAACTCGGAATTCTTAGAGCAAATCTAAACCCAGACTAAAGAAATTCATTGAGA
The DNA here is from genome assembly GCA_932195095.1 of Andricus curvator. Lineage (NCBI taxonomy): Eukaryota > Metazoa > Arthropoda > Insecta > Hymenoptera > Cynipidae > Andricus > Andricus curvator. Next base: position 3,463 of record CAKNYM010014825.1, on the reverse strand, counting down.
TCAAATTAAAAATTTTTTTTATCAATTTTCGAAAAAAGGAACCTTTTTCCATGATGATCTCCTTTTTATTCTCGGTAGAGATGTTTCAATTTAATTGAAAAATCTGAAACAAAAGAAAAATATATTTCAAACAAAGAAATAATTCTTGGAATTTGTATAATTAACTGAATAAATTCATTATTAATCTAAATTACTTATCTGACAATTTAAGTTAACGACCAGTATTGACATCCAAGAATGTTGAAAAGGCAGCTATTAAATACCTGAAAATAAGAATGTAGTAAATTTCATGGTAATATTTACCTATTTGTAAAAGGGAAATTAAGAAAAATGAATACAAAAAATATATATATATAGAATAAAGGAAATAAAAACAATTTTTAAAATAAATTGTATTGAATGGTTAAAAAATATTTTTGAAGTGAAATTACATAAAGATACGATATATCTTTATTTTATGCTAAGCTTTGACGTGACTCTAGGAAATTTCAGGATTACTCTAAAAATCTTTAGAAGCAAATTTAAAAAAATTTTTAGCTTCTTGATCGAATTATAAATCTTTACCACCTTTACATAATATAGACTATACCTTACAGATATTTAAGAAAAATATTTTTATCTTTATTTTGAACAAATTTAAGTTAAAATATACTATATGGAATCTTACTATATTTTAATATACAGATATATGTATATTATTTGATTGAAAATTATATCATATAATTTAAGTTGAAAATATATTAAAATAAGGGAACTTATCCATTTAAATATTAACATTTAAAAGATTTTAAGTGAATTTACCTTTTTAAATATATGAATAGATTTAAAATTTCGCGCCAAATAAGAGAAGGAAATATACCTCTAACCTCAATTTTCAAAATTTAAGGTTTAGATTTAAATTGTTTATTTTTCCTAAACATAAAATTAAATTATCTATATAAAGTTTACATAAATAATTATTATCTTTTAATTTACAATTTTATTACTTGTATATTTGATTTAGGATTTATAAGACAAATATTATTTTTACTTACATTCCTTTTTTTTTTGAAATTCAAATTTTCGCGCCTAAAAATAGACATAACCCCATAAAAATTGATTATTGGAAATCTATGAAAAAGATCTATTAATTGAAATAAATCTTTCTAAAGAAACAAACAAATTATGTTTTTAGAAAATAAATGCATATAATATAAAAATATAATTGATTTGAACTTCAATTTTGCCTATTTTATATTTCATATAAAACTGACTTAGGTGGGGAGGGGATGCTGATCGAAAACATTACCACGTGTGTCAGATTAGTTTTGTTCAAATAATATGATTCTGAATGAATTATTAATACTTTAAAAAAATATATTTAATACCCCAAGGACATTGTTTTGTCTGGAAATTTTTCTTTAGAATTGATCTAACAATTTTGTTCGCTCTCAAGGGTCTTTGAAAAAAAAATATAATAAAAAGAAGAAAAAAAGATATTGTATTGAGTCATTAAGTTGGCAATGCATTCGCTTACGGAAAAGATAAGCGAAGGGATTTTGTAAGGGCTAGTCGATGTGAAATCCTTACATAGGTATCATGTCGAATGAAGATTTTTTGAAAAAAATTGATAAAAGTGAAAGATTCTTTTTGTGTATTTTGAAAGTGAAATTCAATTAAGTGCTAAGTGAAGTTAAAAAAAAAAACATTTGAAAATACTAAAGGAAGGTTTTTCAATATTTTCTTTATGAAAAATTGAAATTAAAATGGAAAACGGAGACGAAACCGACTCAGAGGGAGAATATTTTTTAAAGGATAACGAGAATATAGCCCAAATTTATCATTTACCCGTTGGAGTTACATTCTCAGTTGTAAGTACTATTCTTTTTCCTTTCTTCACCTTGTTGATATAATCTCCTTCTTACCTTTATCCTTACAAATTTATAATTTTGTTCAAACGAACAAATAATCAAAGATTAAATTATATCGGCTCTCAAATAATTATTTTCTTCCTTTTCGTCATAATTTTTTTTATTTAATTTAAAAACAATATAAGTTTATGGGTGATTCTGAACCAATCTATTTAGATTATTATATTTTCAAAATGGGAAAAGAAACAATCCAAAAATTTTAATGTATTTCTAACATTGCTAATATTTAATACATTCTTCTTTCAAAAATTTTCAATAAAAAAATTTCTTTCAAGAAATTGAGGTAAAATTATTTAGACTCAATTAAGAGAATTCTGAAAAGATTAATAAGCAAACCCTGCAGATTGGAACGAATCATGAGTTTAGTGTCTCTATTTTAAAAATTGAGATCGAAAAGAAATCTATTTTATCATGAATAATTTTATGCAAAATGAGCATGAAAAGGATTCATTTGTCAAAATAGAATTTTATTCTATTTTTCATGTTAGAAAAACATAATAAAAAGTAGTAATTAACTTAAATTCTGTTGTTATAAAAAAAATAAAAAAATATTTTTTCAATTTTAAATTACCTTTTTTCAATTTCCATTCTTCAAATCCTTTTATTTTTCCTTTTCCTTTCAGTCCAATTGGGAAACACTCCAGGGAAATGACTCGAGGCTGAAACACCTGTCAGCTATGTTATGGGTTGGTAGAATAAACGGCCTCTGGGCCTGGAGATGTGAGTCTTGCCACTCTCAAGGAAAACTTCCAGTAGGGCCCCTTGAGGATGAATCCGTTCAGGAGTACCATTATGCTACCTTCCAGGACCTGACTACACCCAGACTTTGTGAGGGCTGCTCCTCCGCTCCCTTCGAAGTTAGAAATATCAGCACATGTTGGGCATGCATGTCAGCTGTAGCTGAAGCCGACTGGGACTTGTCTCACATGAATCCTAATAGAGCAATTCAAGTTAGGATTAATAAGGTCGAGGATATAGGCGAATTAGGACCGTCCTCCGCGCGAGAAGTAAATCCGGACGTAGAACCATCTTATTCACTCTTTTTCTTTGTGAATGTCATCTGGGGACCTTTTACGGAGGCAATGATTGTTCCCATTGAAATTGGGGATGAGGAAGAGCTATGGCAGGAAGTCAACGGACTCTTTAATTTTGAAGAGTCCGGAGATTCCGGGCTCGGGGAGGACGTCCCTGATGTGGAATAGGTTCCTTGACCATATTAGTAAAAGACCCGACCATCTCGCAAAAATCTAGCTAGAGATTTAACATCGCAGGGCATGTGTACAAGTGTATAAATATAAATAGTTGTTCTTTGTTTTGAAGTTAAACTACGGTAACCAAAGAAAATGTTGATATAAAATATCTTTCTTCAAGTTTAAATAGGAATCTCTTAAGTTAGTTTATAGGTATATATGTATATGTATATATATGTGTATATATGTGTGTGTGTTTATCTTTTAAAGATTTTAAAAGGGTTATGACAAAAATATATATTCTCAATTTATAGGATAGGTTATAAATTAATCTAAAAGGAGATTGATAGACGATCCTTTCCT
>CAKNYM010014780.1:0-12037 GCA_932195095.1 Andricus curvator | reverse complement strand
AAAAATGGCCCTGGTTTCTTCCTTGACTAAATTTAACTGGTGCACTGCGTTAAGACTTGAAGATTGTTCAGTTCTAAAACTTCCTGATCGCAAAATCATATACGTTAGAATGCTAAATAGAAATACATTATCAATTGCGGCTGCGTCGAAAATTACCTTCTTCGCATATCCAAACTGATTTATCATTAAAAGTGTTATAGGATAAAATAAAAAGAGAGATAGAATAGAGTAAGATCAGAAAATAATTTTGTCAATATCATTGAAATCTAGTAACAGAGGATTGGTCCCAAAAAATTATTTTGATCCTGACAAGTGAAAACATTATTTTAAGGTTCTGAAAAGTTCAGAGCTTGCGACTCCTAACTATAAATATCATATTTTCGATTGCGACTTCGTCGAAAATAACCTCCTTCGAATATAAAGTCGCATCCCGTAATAAATCTTTGAAATAACATGGAAATTTTGAACATATTTTCGAGATATGTCAAACGGAGGTTAGGAAGAAACCAAATATCAACAATGCCAAAGCGCAGGCGCCATGTATTTTTTAAAATTAACTAGGTGCTGATAACTGGGTGCTAGATTCATCGTCATCGTGGACGGTATATTCGCCGACGCAATACTTATTTTTACTGCGCATGTGACGTCGAGCACGGACTTATTTAAAATGAATAAATTAGGTATTTTCCCTTGTGACGTTAAATTGTAGTTAAATGGTAGTATTATCGATAAAGTAATATTTCCAAAGTACAAAAAACCAACCTTTAACACTCAAAATAGAACGAAAGTACCAATTTTAGAGATCAGGACTGGTATTTGTAGTGAATATAAATTTTAAAATGAAAATTATATTTACTTCGTTTTCTGTTAAGGCAAGAGGATTTTAGTAAATGATTAACTTTTTTTTCTAAAAACGCATTGAAAAATAGTTAGAACTCTTTAAAAAGTGTAAAACTTACACAGGAATCAAATTAACTTTTTTTTTAGACGTTTAAATGTGATTTTTTTTAGTTTTATCCTAAAATATGAGTAAATATGAGGTTTAATGATGGGAATGGGTGAAAAATCCGCGAACTAAATTTCAAAACATTTTGGCAACGACCCATATAAATTAGTATATAGATAGATAAACGTTTATTCTTTAGCCTGCTGGCCTTAAAAAATTGACTTGCTTACACATCCATTTTTTACAGAATTTTCTTAAAACTAACCCTTAAAACTAACATCCTTCCACACCTTATCTCTAACGTCGCTCGCTCTTATCGCATTGCCTTCCTCGGTTCGCCTCGCCTCGCTCGCATGTCCCTACTTTCTTGCTTTGTCTCGCATTACCAAACTCTGCCTCCGCGGCTATTACCTAATACTTATCTACTATTTACAATATTTACATTTACTTATATTTACTTCCTCCTCTATTTACAATCTTTCCTTCTCCATTTCTCTTCCTCCTTCCTTCTCTTCTTCTCCATCTTACCCAAAACTCCCTTCACCCATGCTACTGCCCTTTTGTCCCCCCTTTCATGCATCAATACCTCCATGCTTATCTCACTCCTTTCCACCTCTACCCACTCCTCCAACCAGTGCTCCACTCTTGCTTCCCCCTTCCCACATAGTTCACACATCCTCTTTTCCCTAGCGAGCCAGAACCTATTGAAACCCTCCATGCACCCACATCTCATCCTCGCTATAAGCTCCTGACTTCCTTTCTCTCCTTTCTCACACAAATATTGCGCTCTCGCCCTTGGCATAATCCACACATAGTTCCCATTAAACCTTGTCTCTCTTATTCTCTCTTCCCCTGCTGTCTTCTCTCTTTCCGTGCTGTTTTTCTTAACCAACTCATATACCTTCCTTCCTTCCTCATGCATCCTTCTTAATTCATCCATCTGCAGTCCATTCGTTTTAAAATACCTTTCTCTTTCAACCTCCATCTTCCCACCCCCTCTCCTGTTCTCCCTCTCCCACCAACACTCCCTAACCAGCTTACTTCCCCCCTCTTCCAAAAATTTCTCCTCATATTTACACGCTCGACTCCCCGCTAGAATCCCTACACTCGTTCTCCCCGTCTCCCTCCTGACAATACAATTAGGCGTGTTCCTTGCCAGCCCCAGTGTCCACTTTACATATCTCTCCTGTATCCTATTTACTTCTTCGCTTTCCTTCCACCCCCACACCTCTACTCCATACAATAGCACACTCATCACTAGTGAGTCAAACAATTTCATTCTCCTTCCAAAATCATCTGCGAATAACTTCTTTCCCAACCCCCACACCTGCCTCATCACCACATTTGCCCTCCTCACTCTCTCTTTTATGTGACCATTCACTCCCCCATTCCTCCGAAACAAGAAGCCCAGGTACACAAACTCTTTCACCGCCTGCACCGCCTTTCCCTTCCACTTCCACTCCCCTTCCTTATACCTTCCACCTCCTTTTCTGAAAACCATAACCTTGGACTTTTCCGCATTCAGTTCTAACCTGTTCTTATCCAGGTATCTTCTCAACCTCTTCATCATTTCCTTTAAGGCCTCCTCGCTTTTTGCCAACAACACTATGTCATCTGCATACGCTAGGGACCAAATTCTAACCCCTCCTATCCTGACTCCTCCTACCACTCCGGCCTCCAGCTTACTTTCCATATCCGCAACTAAAATCGCAAAAAGCGTTGGGCTAAGCGGACACCCTTGTCTTAACCCCCTATCCATCCAGAATCCCTCCGAAATCCCCTGTCCTCCTCTTACCTTATCTTTGGTCTCTTCATATATCTCCCTTACCCTCTCGACCAGGTCTCTCTCCACTCCCCTATCCTCCATCGCCTCCCACAACCTCCCCCTATCCACCGACGGAAACGCGCCTTTTAGATCCACAAAAAACGCGTACACTCTCGACCCCTTCTTGGCTAATTCTCTATCCACAATGTGCTGCAGAACGTAGATATTGTCGATAGTACTCATACCTGCCCTAAAGCCCGCCTGCGTCTCCGGCAATATTCCTTTCTCCTCGACATCCTTCCGCAGCCTCTCCGCTACCACCATCGCGTATACTTTATACGCCGTATTCATTAGCGTAATTCCTCTATAATTTTCCTGCCTATCCCTATCTCCTTTCTTATACAGAGGTACTATTAACCCTTCTCTCCACCCTCGTTGGAATCCCTCCACCTCCATACTTTCTTCACTACCTCCTTCAGCCTCTCCCTAACCTCTTGTGTACTAAACAGCCATGCTTCGTTCTCTACCCCATCCAGCCCTGCTGATTTTGACCTTCTTAACTTCCTTATCTGTTTCTCTATCTCCTCGTCATTCAACTCCTGCATCTCTGCCTCCCAGGTTCTGCTACTCCCATCATCTCTCTTCCTTGAATCCGAGCCCTGGAATGATTCTTCAAAAAACTCCCTCCACACCTCACTCCCTATCTTCTCGCTTATCCCTACTCTCCGCTTCCTATACCTACTTATTATCTTCCAGACGTCCCCCTCTGTCTTAACATTTCCTAACTCCTCCTCCAGCTCTTTCTCCTTTTCCTGTTCTTTCTTCTTACACATCAATCTAAACCCCTTCCTCATTTCTACGTACTCCTCCCTTTTCGCAGTACCCTCTTTCCACTTCTTATATTTCCTCTTCACCTTCCTTTTCATCTTTTTACATTCCCTATCCCACCACGGCTCCACCATTCCTTTCTTCTTCTTTTTAAATACCTTCTTTTGCACGCACCCTTTCACTTTCTCTTTTAAATCCTCCCATATCTCTTCCACCGTCTCCCCTTCGAAGCGCACCATCCCTAACTGCTCCTTATACTTCTCTATCGCCTCCCTCGTCCAGCTAACCCTCTCCCCCGTCGCCAGTTCTTCCCCACCTTCTCTTCCGCCGTTCTCACCCCTTATCCACAACCCTAATGGCTGATGGTCTGACTCTACCCTCTCTTCTACTGCGAATCTCTCCATCTCCTCCCACCCTTGCATATTCATAACTACATAATCTATTACCGATACCCCCACCTTACCTACGTATGTGTATTCTCCCTCTTCGTCCCCCGTTGCCATACCATTTGCCACCGCCCAGCCTCTATCCTCCATCCAGTCCCTTAGAATCTCCCCCTCCTTATTTATTAACCTATCCTTCGAATTCCTTTCGAAGCTTTCCCCTTCCCTGTAAAGGCCCCCTTCCCTCCCCATCCTCGCGTTAAAGTCCCCACCCAGTACCAGCATACCCTCCTCTCTTTCACCTAACAGGTCCTCCACCCTTTCTTTAATTCTTTCCATCCCATCCTTATTGTACACTGTCACAAACTTACTGCTTACCCCTCCTATCTTCACTTTCCTCATTTGCACTCCCTCCCCCTCTTCCTCTCCGTGAGCTTCTTCCTACAATCCATCTCTAACGCCCGTTATAATTCCCCCACTAGCCCTTCCTTTCTTCTTCACTCTGACCGCCTCCTGGAGTCTCCACCTATACCCCCTTGGCAGCTTTGGCTCTATTCTATCCTATTCCTTTCTTTCCACCCACGTCTCTACCAGTCCTACCACATCAAATTCCTGGATATACCTCCAGAACTCCTCATCCTTCTTCTTTACCCCTGCTACGTTCCAGTAAAGCACCTTCACAACTCCTCTACCCTGCATTACCCCCAACCCCCTACTTCCTACGAAACAAATTCCCCTGCACTTCCTTCAACACCTCTTTCTCCTGGTCCCACACCCACATTTTCTCGTCTATTTTTATTTTCCGATATCCTACCTTCGCCGATCTCCCTTCACTCCTCTCCCTCCTAGCCCTGTCGTGCAGCATTCTCTGTACATCCCTTTCCATTCTTGTCAAGTCGTGATCGATGAAAACTTCCTTATCCTTTATCCTATTTTTATTTCGCATTACCCCCAACTTTTCTTCACAGCTCTCCAACGCCACAACCGCCACTTCTTTCTCCTTTCTCCCCTCCAACTTAACTTTCCCTACCCTGCCTTTATTCCACCCTATGCTCTGTAGCAGCGCTTCCACGCCCTCCCTTTCTTCCCCGCTCTTCATCTTCAACCCTCTTACCACAATATCATTTCTCCTGTCTGCCTTCTCCTTTCTCTCCATTCTCAACTCCATTGCCCTTATCCTTTCCCTATCCGCCCTCTCATCCTTTTCATTCCTACGCTCTCCCACTTTCTCGTCTATCATATTCCCTACCCTCTCCCAAATACCTTTAATCTCGCCCCCGCTACCCCCGTCTCCTATTTCCATTTCCGTCCTGCCCTCCACCTTCTCAAGCCTTTTTTCCGTCCTTTCTTTCCACACCCTAATCTCCTCTTCCATCTGTTTTATTTTAACTTCTTTTTGTTTTCCTTCCCTCTCTAACCCATCTACTCTCTCTCTCAGCTCTTTCACCTCCTTTTCCCATTTCTCGTCTCTGATTCTCAAGTCCTCCCTCATGCCTTCCATCTGCTCCTTGGTCCCCCTTACGTCCTCCTTCAGCCCCCTGATCTCGCCTAACAACATCCCGAGAGCCTCCTTTTCCAACTTCCCCTCCATTTGGGGGGGGGGGGGGTGACCTACTTGTTATCCCTTTTTTTTAAACGGGATCTCGACCTCGCTTTTCTCCGGACTCTCTCGGCTGTCTCTCTTCCTTTTCAAGAGATCCTCCCCGTCACTTGCGCTCGACGCTCTCTCCCTTACCTTATCGCTTCCTTCGTTACCACCGTCCCGATTTCTCCCTCTCCCCGACGCAACGCTCGACACCGGGCGACGCGTTGTTGGCCGTCGTGGCTTGTGGAAAACTCCCTCCCCGTCAGTTTCGCTACCAGCACTGCCAGTACTCTCGCTGCCCACCTCCCGCTCTGCCGACGGTAACTGGGACCTCTCCATGCAGTACCTTCCGCAACCAACAGATGTCTCTGCAGAATGTTGGCCTCTTTCGCCGCCAAATTTTCCTTTTATTTGCCTTTTTTTCTCTTCAATTCCTCACAGTCCCTCCCTTTCTCTCCCTTAACATCCCCTAACTCTGCGAGAACCACCCTTGACCCCTCGAAAGCCCAAGACTCCTTACCACGAACTCCCCCGATTACTTGCCAACCTAACCTCACTTCCCCTATCCAACTAAATCCCACCTCACACCCACGCTGAAACTCTCTGTTTCTCTCCCCAATTCACCCCACACAACCCTACTCACCTCCTCGGCTTCCACCCTGACACTCCACTCATACCTTCCACACAAAATCCGTAAAATTCTCTCACCACCTGTCACTAAACACGTTCTCACTTCCGCCACCAACGTGCAAGTCCTATAAATTAGTATATGATTTTATATTTAAATATTCTTAATTGTAGTGCTTTATTTGTTTGAGAATCTTCCGATTCATACAAATAGGTTACAGTTCAATTCTAAAACTAACTGGTATTCTAATAAATAAAAACAAAAAACTTAAATTAAATCAAAGGCTGATGGTAAACATTACCCCAGAGGATTTAAACTATGCTTACAACGAAAGTAAATCAAAAAACATTTTACTATATAATTAATTATAATGCTCATTCGTGGAACTTACTAACAAACATAATCATTTTCTTGAGAGAATTTTTATCAGGGTTGTCGAGAATACTCAGCCAGGCATTCCTTACCTCACACAGATTCCTACTTTCGCTTCTACATGAAAATCTTACAGTATTTAAAAATTGACATTCTACTAAAAGATGGTACACAGGTTCTGTATTAGGACTATTCTCATGATAGTAGCTACAATAACCATCAACGTTCAAACTGCAGGTTTTATTCTTGATTATGAGTCTAGATATTAACTTATTTATTAACCTTAATTGCGCTATAATTCTGATAAAACCGAGTGGTGTTCTTCACAGAGTTAAATATTTCTAAGGTCCTTCTCGCAAGGTTAATTGAGGATAAAGTATTAGAGCAGAGGACGTGTGGGCTCTCTCTAAATCTTCTAGATACAATATTTTATCATAAGCTCTCATCCATGTCGATTTATTCTTTTGAAGAGAGGCAAGAAAAAGAAAATCCCAATCGTCCTCTATCCCAATCTTTTTAAATATACTTCTAACCTGGCGGGCCCAGTTGTATTTCTCTAGGGTTGACAAATCATCTTTCAACCTATCCAGTTCTCTTAATCTTAAATAACATTTCTTAGGATATCGATCGTCGGACATATTTATAATTTTTTCTATCCAATTGAGAATTAACCAAAAAACTCGAACTGCAAGATGGAAAGCACCTATTTCTAATCTAATAGCATATCCAGCTGTATTTTGTGGAACATGCAGGATTCTCTTATAAAAAGTGGTTTGAACTTTTTCTATAAAACATAAATACCTGAGACTCCAAATATGTGCGCCATACATTAAAACGCTGGATATAAGACTATCGAAAAGTCGAACAATAGGATTCCATGAATTAAGTTTTAATCTGTGAATCGGAGCATTCGTAGATCCCACAGCGAGGTTAGATTTACGAACAGCTTTATCTTTCGCCCCGACAAAAAGTGCAGATTGGGTGAATGGAGTGCCTAGGTAGATATAACCTTTGACAATATTAATCTCGGATGTTCCGTACATAAAAGGAGGGTATTTTTTATTATGCCCATGACCTCCCTTTCTGCAGATTACTATTTTTGTTTTGTCTATATTGACTTCGAGCTCATTAATCCTACAGTAATCTTATAATCCTTCAAGAATCTTACGCATTCCAACCAAAGAATCCGCAAAGAAAGCCAAATCGTCGGCGTAAGCCAAGAGCAATATTTCCAACAAATGGTCTATTGATACACCTCTGATACCTCTACAAAAAGTTTGCCTCCGTTCAGTCTTAGACGATTTTGAATCATTGCGTTAAGGGTAAATATCTGATCCGTGCAACCTCTTCCCCTCCTGAAACCTGCCTGCCACTCTGGAAGGAGTTGCATGTCTTCAGCCCAAGCTGTCAGCCTTTTGGAAAGAATCTGCGTAAATATCTTTGTAACACAGTTAACTAAGGCAATTGGGCGGTAGTTGAAAGGATCAGTGACATCCCCTTTCTTGTGTATCATTCTAAGAAATGTTTGAGACCACGATATTGGGACCTTTTCTTCATCAATTATTTTATTAAATAACGAGTTTAAGTAGAGGATCAGATTGCCAGACAATTTTTTTAAAAAGTCATTGCTAATACCATCTGGACCAGGGCCTTACCATTTTTTGACTGTTTCAAGCTTGAGATAGTTTCATCAAGGGTTATATGTGAATCAAGATAAGTATTTCGGAAATTATTGATCGTTATTAAGTAAGAGTTTGGATCCCGAACTGGGTAAAGAGATTTCAAGTACTGTTCCCATATGTTTAAGTCTATATCGTCTTTATACGAAGGTTTGAAATTATAACTATTTACTATCTTCCAGAATTGTTTGGAGTAAATTGGATTCGCGAGAGAATCTAATAAGGAATTCTTATAACCTTCCTTCTTAAAATCTAATAATTTTGCATGCACTTTCTTGGAATTCGTATAAATCGACACAACATCAGGATTGAATTTTTGTTGTTCGCAATTCTTAAGTACTTGTTTTAGCTCTTTTTTACTCTTTTTGCATTGTGCATCAAACCATGGCTTCGAACGACTCAGTTTTTTAGTCGGTTTTATAGTCATGTTAAGCTCTGTCGCTGTCTCTTTAATTGCAATAATTAAATTGTTTGAAAGTTCATCTATCGACAACATTGCAGAGTTCTTATTTGGAGGGTACTGAATAATTTCTTTAAATTTATCAGCGAAGTCATTATTCCACTTAAAAAATGGGATGCTTGAATGGTTCACATAATTTAAAGACGAGTGATCTAATAACGTCAACGCTACTCTCTAAATATGAATCAGTGAAAAATTCACTGATTGAAATAGTAGTTGGACATTTCACTGATTAATCAGTGATTCCGGACTTTTCACTGATCAATTCAGTAAAACCAGAGTGAATCATGCGAGACATAACCTCTAAGTTTTAAAGCAAAGCGTTGTAGTTATTCTTTTACTTAAGTAGCAAAAATAATCTTTTTAAGAAATAAATTTCGGAATTTTCGGACTATAAGTGTGCTGAATTTACTGCGTGGAAAATATACTCTAACTCGTATAAAAAGTACTTACTTGACGGGTGTGTACATGACAGTCGAATTTTGAAAGTAAAGAAATACGTGAGGTTTTTTGTCATTTAGAAGCATCAAATCTTTTCACATTTTTTAATATTTGATCACATTTATGGGATTTAAGTTTTTACTATGATTATTTCATTGAATCTACTAAAATCTTATTTTAATATGACGGCTAAATTGACGTGGTGCAGTGCTGCCAACTCTCAAAAGTGAAACTTTCACTGAATGAATAAGTCACTTTTCACTGGTTGTCAGTGACCGGATTCTAGCTATTTGAATCAGTGAGATTTCACTGACAATCTGTGATTTTTCACTGATTCAGATTTACAGAGTATAGGAAAATGATCCGATCGAGTTGGAACGCTCAACACTTGGAAATCCTCTATTGACTGAATTCCCACACTATTAGACCAGGCAAAATCTATAATTGAAGAACTTTTTTCTCTTAGGAATGTACATTGAGCTGGGCAGTCGCTTTTAGTTCTCCCATTTAGGACAAAAAACCCATTTTTTTCGAAGGTTTCCACCATTTGTTTTCCCCCATTGTTCCGATCAGGGGCTAGACTTGTTCTTACGTCATACAAATTTAAATTGTTACAGAGAGTTTCCTCCTCTACTTGATTCATTCCCCCAATTTTACCGTTAAAGTCCCCTCCGACATTTATCGAATATTCCGGGTATTTCATTGACAGGTCAAAGATTATTTCATTTATATTATACAGAAAATTTTCAAAATTAGAGTTAGGGCTAGAGTATACTGATCCAATAACTATATTAAAACTATTACCTTCGAGTTTAACAAAAATGTAATCCTCTGCTGCACATATAGTTTCCATTTTATATTTGTTTGGGTTGTTGATGATAAGCAGACACCCCTTTGCTCTTCCTTTTGAGGATTCTCTCGTAGCTGCACTGTAGATAACTTGACAGTCGATGATACGTTGAGGATACGTGATCTGAGGTGAAGAAGTAAGCCATGTCACACTCACACATATGATGCCATCTGTAGCAGTGTACTGATAGATATCATCCAGATTATTAAATCCCCTTGCATTCCAAAATATAATTCGAGTTGCTGGTACTGTTGGCGAACCGTTTATGAACTTGGGATTGTTTTGAAGTTTTCTCCTCCCGGCGCTTCCTTTAAAAAAACTTTGATTGAACTTCCTTCTGGAGTATGCTTGATTTTTTTATTTAAATCTGTACTAGAAGAATGTGATTTTGGAGGGCGTCCTCTTGTCCTTTTTCTGCTGGCAGTAGAGCTTAAAGAAGAAGTTGAGATTCCACCAACCGACTGATAAACATCCTCACTCTTCTCTGCCACAATCTTCGCTGTTAAAGACACATCGAAATACTTATTATTCATGAATAGTCGGGTTCCTTTAACCGTTGAGGACTTCCCAAGACTCTCCAGCTTTTGCTGGTAATCTCGAAGCTTCTTGCGTGTTTCTCTTTGTTCGCGAGTAAAATCATTTGCGAAAGATACCTTCAGTTAGCGCAGATTTTTAGCATTCTTGAATATCTCATATTTAAATCTCGAGTTCGTAAATCTAACTAGAACAGGCCTTGGTCCCTCTTTTTTCCGAGTCTAATTACCTTTTCAAAGCAATCAATAAGTATATTAATTTTAGATTCCTTGAAAATCTTGTTAACCGCGTCAAAAAGATTCTCGTTGTTAGTCGAATCTTCCTTCACATTCTAGAGAAAAATATTCCTAGATCTTTCTTTTATGTTTAAAAATTCTAGCTTTTTTTCAACAAAATTGATTTTTTCTTCGAATGCTTTGTTCTTCTCTTCCAAAAGATGACATCTGGTTTTGTAAATGTTGAGTTCTTCCAAGATCTGTTCATCCGAGCTCTTTAGCACTTTAATATCTTCAGCCATTCGCTGAAATTTGCTCCTGTGGATTTTACATTCTCTTGAACTGATATTAAGAGAGATTTTAGCTCTTCGTTTGTCGTCATAACTACCGATTTATTCTCACTTTACACTTTGAAACACAATATACGAATAAGTTACGTAAGCTCTCAGAAAGGGATGACAGGGAGCGACCGGGAAACACGTCCGACCAGCTCGGAGGCTAGAACTGTAATCAAATATTCTTAATTCTTTGGTTTTAATTTTAGTCAGTTTTAAATTTAATGATTCTGATTTAAATATTCTAAATTGCTTTGACTTTGAAATATTGAATGCAATTTCAATTTCTTTGAATTTCAAATGAGCCAGGTTCACCAAATTTTTAACGTGGGAATAATCATCTTCGAATCACACGAGTCGAATCGCCGTCTCCCACTAGGTTCACATAATACTTTTTCCGACACTCGTGATCGAAATGCGACTGAGGAGCTCGCCGAGACACGATGGGGAAGTTGTCGATTTCTTAACTGATGACGTCACAGTAGTCGACGTAAGTACTTTTCCCAATAATGGGAAAAGTAAACTCACTTCGACCACTGTGACGTCATCAGTTTAGAAATCGACAACTTGGTCGTCTCGCCACGAGCCTCCGAAGTCGCATTTCCATCGCGGGTGGTGGACGAACTAATCTTATTTCTTAAAGCTCTCACTGGAATAAAACGGTACTTTTCGGGGCCACAAAATTTTTTAAAGTGGGAATAACTCCTATTATTGAATATATAGAATTTGAAGATCATCCTATAATTATTATTATATATACTCCTAATCTTAAAAAGCATAATAATTAAAAATTTAAATTTAGATAATATAAATTAAAATAGTTAGGAATAATAATCCTTTAACATCAGGCATATCAATATCTAATAAAAATTTTTACTTAATATAATTTTTTTGAAGAATTATATTTAATTAAGTTATTATTTCTATGAATTATTCAATTATTATTTTAAAAAGTTAGCGAAGTTATAAATATATATATATATATATATATATATATATATATATATATATATATA
>CAKNYM010014758.1:0-12015 GCA_932195095.1 Andricus curvator | reverse complement strand
CTATTTCCGCGCGCCCATAAGCTTCCTGCGCGAATTTTTTTTACCAAGGTTCACTTCAGATCAGTAGAAAAATAGTTATAAGCCAGACAAAAGAGAAACTGTTACCGAAGCAACATGAAGTTGCAAACCATAGCGCCGTCAATTGTTCATTGCGTGTTTGCCACGATTTAAAATACAAATTACCAAAATCCTTTTATAAATAAAAAGATATTCAGGAACTTCTTATAAGTCGAGGAAATGAAGCGCAACTTCCTGTTGCATTATGATACAAGCAGGTTCTAAAGATTTTTGGACAGTTTTTTAATCATGGCATCAGACTGTTATGGTCGCGTCTTGACGACAAGTTGTCGTCTGCCTTGAACAATTCTAAAGTATTTAGAACTTGGGAAAATTCTGATCACCCGAGAAACTGTAGCGCAAATTCCGGTTGCATTATGATATTACTTCCAGCTGAATCCTCGAGAAGGTGGGTCGAAAAATTGAAGAAATGAAGATTTTGTTTAAATTATCACAATTCAGTGTGTTCTTGGTAACAAATAAAGAGGAAAAGTTAAATTTAAGAGAACTGAATTTTCCATGAGTTCGAATTTTTCATACATAGAAACAAAAATGATGCCTTTTGAGATTTAATGAATGGTACATACATAGGTCTCCTGACATAATTTTCCATATTTCAGTCGCTCAAAGAACTACCTCAGTTCGGTTTCATTATGATGTCATGTCGCACTTCCAATTAATTATTTAATTTTTCCACAGGAACTTTTTTGTTTGTAACAAATTGTTGAGTAAACAATTGATTGAATAATAACTCTAACCCTTAGCAAGGTTTAAAATGCCCGTTTACAAAAATTGATTTTATGTTTGTTCTGAAGAAAAAATTTAAAAAAATGCACCTTACTGATATTAGCCAAATTTCCAAAATTTACTTTTCTTTGTTTTCCTTACGTACTTCGTAGTGTGAAATTCTTATACCTATCAATTTGGCGAACGATAAATTCATAATTTATAATAAATTATACAAGTCAAGAGTATTTTGAAATGTTAATAATATATGGCCAATGCGGGCGGAATGCACGTCGAACCTGTGAGGAATATGCGATACAATTTCCGAATAGGAGACACCCTAACCCTCAGCAAGTTTTGAGTTTAGTTAACAGAGCTAAAGAGACGGGTAACTTAGTTCCGGCCAGAAGAGGTGATGGTAGAGGTGGTGGACAAAACCAGTTGCAGGTGCATGAAGAGGAGGCTATCTGGGATAGAGCTCTTGCTGAACCAAGTATCGGGATTCGGGGGCTTGCTGCAATGCATAACAGAAGCTACACAACAGTGCAGCAGGTATTAAAAGGAAATGATCTTTATGCGTATAATTTCTTAAGAGTCCAAGGATTGCAACCAGAGGACTATCCAAGACGTCTTGCATTCTGCAACTGGTTGCTGGGACAAAATACCAACGATCCGGAATTTGTGGACAGAATTCCGTACAAAGATGAATGCACATTCACCAGAAATGGCATTTTTAATTCAAAAAATTGGCATCAGTATGCATATGAAAATCCGCATGCAATACTTCCAACCAGGAATATCCAAAATCGTTTCAGCTTCAACTTATGTTGCGGCGTGGTAGGCGATTATGTGGTAAGCTTTAATTTCATAACTGTTGAAGAAATTAAAGTGTAATAATGGAGTATCTAGTAGAATATTAGTTAATCTCTTTAAAATGTGTTTTTTAAAAACGTTGATTTAATCAAAATAAAATAAACTCTTCAAAGACACCTCCTTCTACTTTAAAATTTTAAGCCGCAAGTTAGTTTTAGTAATTCTCTTTCATACAGATTGGTCCGTTTGAGATTGAGGGACACCTGAACGGAGAAGCTTATGCTGCCTTCTTACAAAACGAACTGCCCCAACTTCTTGAGAATCTTCCTCTTCGTCTTAGACAAAGGATAATTTTTCAGCAAGACGGTGCTCCCGCACATAATTCGCGAGTTGCAAGAGGCGTGCTTGATCAAATGTTTCCAAATTTATGGATTGGAACATATGGACCGCTTGCCCAATTTCCTGCTAGATTAAGAAAAGGTGTACAAAACTCCACTACATACTAGACAAGAACTTCAGAACCGTCTAAGAGAAGCTTTTGTGCAAATTACTCCGGAAATGCTTCGAAAATTGAAAGCAAATGTTGTTCGCCGTGCTGAACTTTGCGTAGAGCATCAGGGACAACATTTTGAGCAATACCTCAAATAAATCTACAAAAAAAATTTAACAAAGATATTCCGTTAATGCGACCAGAAAGTAGTACCCTGTTTCGTTACAATTGTTCGTGTTTTACAAAATTCATTAAATTCATGTCTTTTTAAACATAGTTTTAACTTTAATAGTAAAACGTGCGATCATTAATGGTTTACGGTGAAATTTCACTGATTGCACGTGAAATTTTTACTAATGTTTATCAATGACCCACTTCTACCTATTTCTATCAGTGAAATCTCACTGGTTTAAATTTAGAGAGTATAACAATGTATCATAATACGTAACACCATAGTAAACTAATTTTTAATTGTAAATACCATTAATTAAATCTCAAAAGGCGTCACTTTTGTTCCTATGTATGAAAAATTCAAACTCATGGAAAATTCAGTTCTCTTAATTTTAACTTTTCCTTTTTATTTGTTGTCAAGAACACACTGAATTGTGATAATTTAAACAAAATTTTCATTTTCCAATTTTTCGACCCACCCTCTCGAGGATTCAGCTGGAAGTAATATCATTAGTTCTTCCAAATTAAGCAGTTTACAACTTTTCGGATGTTTATTGGGCTAAATTAAGACTTCTGCGACAAAACGATACTCTTAAAATTGCATTCCTGAATACTACAAAGGATTCTAAAAATTCGCTAACAAAATCTTTTAGAATGAAGTGTAAAATTACAATGTTTATTTTCGTTTCAATTTTATTGACGTTTAATCCGATTTTGTATTAAGTTTCAATTCATCAGGTTTCTTCTTCGAGAAACTACTGAAAGTCCTAAAATTTAATTCACGGCTACTATTTCATTGAGTGTCCCATTCGCAACCCCCTTGCCTTAAAAAGATGAAGGAAACTTTAGCAAAATACCCCAAGACGAAGGACTTTAATTTGATTGCTGAAAATTCTTTCATCCGAAGAGCCCTAACACACATAAAACATTTTTCGCTCCTCTACTCCTGTGGAACACACCCCCAATCAACCCCTAAAACATACATCCTCTAAAATACTCAAAAGCCGAAAATCTAAAATTTTATGGACGGCAAATCTAGCACTTTATGACCTAAGACCTAGAAAAAATATTCATTTCCTCACATTTTGTGGAACACGCTCCTTCACAACCCCCAACACTTGAAAAAATTAACCGAAATTCGACAAAATACAATAACTGCGAAATCTCCACTTTTCTTCCTGACAATTCTTTCATTCGACATCCTAGGACAAAGAAAAGTTTCAACCTCCTATCTCCTGTTAAACATTCTGATTTTCAACCCCTAAAGTTTCAAGAAAAATTCTGAAAAATGCTGAAAAATAATAATTCATTGCTGGAAATTCTTGTATTCCACGCCGTAAGACTGAAAGAGAGTCTTACCATCCCCAGCTTATTTTTATCACTCACGCTTTCAACGCCTAAGGTTTAAAAAATCAAAAAAAAATCGCAAAACCCCCAAAGTATGAAACATTTCCTCGACTGATGAGAATTTTCCCAAGTTTCAAAAGTTTTAGAATTCTTTAATGCAGACGAAAATTCAGTTCTCTTAAATTTAACTTTTCCCCTTTATTTGTTGCCAAGAACACACTGAATTGTGATAATTTAAACAAAATCTTAATTTCTTAAATTTTTCCACCCACCCTCTCGAGGATTCAGCTGGAATTAATATCATAATGCAACCGGAAGTTGCGCTTAATTTTCTCAGGTGATCAGAATTTTCCCAAGGTCTTAACACTTTATAATTGTTTAAAGCAGATGACTACTATCATCAAGACAGAACCATGACAGTCTCAAGCCTTAGTAAAAAACTATCAAAAAGTATTTTGAACCTGCTTTTATCAGAATGTAACCGGAAGTTGCGCTTCATTTCCTCGACTGATGAGAATTTTCCCAACTTTCAAAAGCTTTAGAATTGTTCAAGGCAGACGACTACTTGTCGTCAAGACGCGGCCATAACAGTCTGATGCCATGGTTAAAAAACTGTCCAAAAATCTTTAGAACCTGCTTTTATCATAATGCAACAGGAAGTTGCTCTTCATTTCCTCGACTGATGAGAAGTTTCTGAATATCTTTTTATTTAGAAAAGAATTATTGTAATTTGTATTTTAAATCGTGGGAAACACGCAATGAACAATTGACGGCGCTATGGTTTGCAACTTCATGTTGCTTCGGTAACAGTTTCTCTCTGGTCTGGCTGATAACTATTTTTCTACTGATCTGAAGTGAACGTTGGTAAAAAAAATTCGCGCAGGAAGCTTATGGGCGCGCGGAAATAGTGAGTTTCTATTGGCCAATTACAATGCTTAATAGTTTGAAAACTATTGTTCGCGCAACATTTTGTCAATATGATTTGTTGTTTGCTTTTTAACAAAGAATTTGACATTCAAAGCTTTATGACTATTGGCGGATCACCCTGTATATATATATATATTATTTTAAATGTCACGCGATCTGAAGAAAGACACCTAAGCGGCCAAAAATCGATCCTCTGATTTTTAATGTTTTACGTAGATTCGAAATTGTTCTTTAAGAAGGCATAGTTAAAAAAATTCCATCATCAATAATTTATTCAGTACAAGCGTGTAAACATTGTCGTTCTATGTAGTTCTATCGACCCGTCACCACTTCTCCTGCTTCTTCTCTAAAATTTACGTTTGGCCGCTTAGGGGTCTTTCTTCAGATCGCGTCACAAATATTAATATTATTCACATCAACCAGTGTAGCCAGATTTTTGGGCTTTAAAGAAACCTTGTTGTTGATGTTTCTCCGGGTCCTGAAGTATCGCTCGTCCTCTATTGGATGTCTGCGCGCCGTTGGTCTCAGTGTCGCCTCTTTCTCTGCTTCTGGCTTTTTCTGGCTGCGGTAGAGTAGGCACTTCGCTTACATAGCCCCTTTTGCGTAGTTTTTCGGCATGTTTTCGCAGACGTTGAAGCGATAAGCGAGAGAGCTCTGGGTGTTTCTCGCTCCACAGAGCCTGAAGTCGTGTCATGTAACCTTCTCGTTCAGGGGCCATGTCGACCGTCCACCTAACAGTATTGAGATTTCGCCGGTCCATCGTATTTAGTTCGTCTTGATTGGCTCCCCCATCTCTAGGGAAGCCGGCATTGTTGTCCGACACATTGTCGGGAGCCATGTGCGTTCGATTCTTTTGAACTGCACTTACTACAACTATGTTTGATGTTATCATTGTTGTTCCCACGAGTAGCTAATAAAAGGGTTCGTCCATCCTTGTAGAGCCCCGCATGCAAGGACAAGGCTGCATACTCTGAGAGGTCGCCCGGTATCCTAGAGTCACCGTTCGAGACTCCTCACCTAGGTGCCATTCAGCAATCGACACGGTTGTTACGCCTCTGCTTGGGGGTTAATTCCTTCGGAACCACCCTGGCACAATTGTCCGCGACTGCTTATTAATTATTGTAATCATATTCAGCAGAAACTCTTGGTGCAGGAACCCTCTGTCCGCTACCCGAGGATGCGTTTGGTGGCTTTGTCATAGACCCTTCGGTTTGATTCCAGAGGAATCGAAACCAAATGATTCCCGTACTGGAAATCGAACCTGAGCCTCCTGGGTGAAAATCATTTAGAAGCTGCCATACCAAATGTTAATAGACACACAGATGGCTTGGCTCTTTCCCAGAGGTACGTACTAGCTCCTTTTTCAGGCGCTTCAGACAGATGACCTTCTGTGGAGCTGTTCGGACCACGAACTGCGCACCTAAATGGATCCAATCAATATTTCTCCAGGTACCGTAACGGGAAGTCCTTTTGAATATTGGTTGAATGACTTTGAATTTCAGGCAGAGGAAATGACCGACGTCAACTCCTGGGATGAACAATTCTTTTCCAGGAGGCAGGTCTAACCACTCACGGATACACGGAGGTGAAGACCCTCTCCAGTGCGACTCCATACGGTCATTGCGCGCCGCTACCCTGATGCCGGTACATCCGAACCACGACCGATCCTTGGTCCTTGCTTTGGATTTAGAGCGGGTGCTATATGTATCATCCCGCTAAACCGATCTCGGACAGACACAATCCAGCTACCCGAAAACCATAAAGGATCTTAAAATCCACCGAGAAGATCCAGTGGGCTACGAAAGGAGGAAGCAAAGGAAAAAGTACCGTCCCATGGTGCGGATCGCCTTGGGAATTCGCCGCCAGATGACGAACGACATCTGCAAAACGCCTAACGTACTCAAGGAACTTCAAGGATGCACCAGGTATCTTTCTGGACCTTGCGGAAAGGTCCTTCACTCTTCTGAAATACCTCTCGAACGTCGGTACAATCTGTGACACGCGGCCATAAGATGAATGGATGGGACACTGGTCTGAAGAAGAAACCTCAAAGCAGCACAATGGATGACTTCTTTGTTTGAAAAAAGTCGCACGCAAACAGGCAGTAAGAGAAAGATCCTCCTTTTAAACGCCCTGCCCTGACGAACGCTCCTTGGGAGATAGAGTCAATTGTCCAAGACGAGAAATTCTAAATTTTCTAGAACTACGATTCTCGGACAGTAGTCACCATTGCATCTTATGATCGGTGTTCTGAGGGTCGGTAAATTGAATAGAGGGTTCCAAGCCACTGATCTCCCAGTTTTACCGACCGATTGTAAAATGATAATATCTTCCTGTGTTAAAATTCAAATCTAGCGAAATTCTGCTTTACCGGCCGTTGGCCTTACCCACTGTCGGTAACTATGCATTGAACAAAACCTTAAAGTAAGCATGGAACAGAAACTTGCTCGGTCGGTGAGTGAAGCCGTTCATGTATAGCTATACTAATTTTGTTTAATCTTGAAAAGTGAATTTCCATTTTCACACACATATTGAAAATAACAAAGATTTGGAATTTATTACTATCGCTTTAAAAAATTAATACCAATGAAGATAAAAATATGTGGATTTTTTATCTCATGCTTCGTGTTCGCATCATAAACTTGATACAATTCTGTATTGTCATCGGAAATACATATGTTTACGAAATTTCAGGTCATTTGGAAATGTAAAAGTGGGTCAAAATGAAACGCATGATTATTTGACTCTGACATGCATACCTACATAGCAAGTCAAATAGAACATTGAAAAACATCTGCATTTGTTCTCTCCTATGCCGTGTTAGCATCGCAAACATTTAGGTATATATGTGACAATTTTAATGCGTTTTTTAAACATTCTTTCCATATACTTATCCAGAAAAATTGTGTTTTAACTTTTCCAATTCTGCAAGATGAGGGCAACTATAATTTTCCCGTTTTTGCTCTGTAAGTGATCTTTATTCTATATATCTAAAAATAATTAATTCAATTAAATAACCAAGTTTATAACGAATAAACTATTTTTACCATAAGAAATATTTTTGTTTTTTGCTTTGTTATAAATAATTTAGGTTGAAAAATGGTAAAATTTCATCTGGTTTCGCCTAAATTTTTTTTTTAATTTTATTTGTATCAAAATGGCTCAGCAGATTTACTAGACTGCCGATTATTGCTTAAGCTAAATATTGATCTTTGTTATAAATGATTTAAGTTGACAAATGAAATAATGTCGTACTTTTCTACGGATTTTTTTTACAATATTATTATGCAATTATTAATATAAAAATCCATTATATAAGAAGTCCGCAGGACAATTCCTAGATTTTTTGAAAAAAATTTAATTTTAAAACAGAAGAAATATATTTCTTACTCCTATGGGTATAATCAGAATTTGTATTGTTATTTGCAATTTTATGCATTTCTCACTGAGAGTCTATTGGATGAATACTAATTTTCCAAAACATTATTTGCTAATGGCGATCCATTTTTTTAAAATCTAGTTTAAAAAAAACGTTTTTTATGGATTTGAATGTTTATTTTTTGAATTCACATGTGAAATTATGTGAATGTAACATTTTTAACATTTGTTTTTAATACAACATTCACTTTTTTCTTCAATTTCTAACTATTAAAAAAATAAAAAAATAGAAAATATAATTTTCAACTGTTCAAAATAAAAAAATATTGTAAATTGAATTCTTAGCAGGTGAATTTTCCAGTATTGAAAATTCAAGAGAATTGAAAATTAAATTTTCTGTAAATTTCAATCTTCTTTAATATTCAACAATTGGACAACTGAACTGTCTAAAATTGAGTAAAGTTGAATCAAATGTTTTTTTATTTGGAAAAAAAATTAATTTTAAGAAAAAAATTAAGACAGATCTTAAAATATTTCCAAAATTGTCGAAGAATAATCTGAATATTTCAAGGTCATTTTTTTCTTACGATTTCTACAAAAATGGATAATGATGTTTTATTTAAAAAATAAATTTTAAGAGAAAATTGAAATTGACTTCGAAACATTCCCAAAGATTTCCATAATTGTCCAAAACGAATCTAGGAGATTTTAGAGCAATTTTTTTAAGGTTGCAGATTTTTTTGTGAAATTGAGGAAACATTCGAGTCAGCTCAAAACATACGTTGGAATTTTTAAATTTTCGATGAGATTAAAAATATTTTGAAACCTAAAGAGATGTCCTAAAATAAATAAATAACCTAATAAATCATTTATAAAAAAACTAAATGTTAAGTTTTGACAAATTGCTAGAATTTGATATGTGTGAGAAGCTACTTCGATACGTATTAGATCGCAAAGATTTTTTACGTAAAAAAAATAGGAGAATTGTTTATTCATTTATTGCATATATCAATAATCACATAAAATAATGAACGTTAAATCCTTCTTATTATTAATAACTAATAAAATTAATAAATAATAATATTACGTTCTATACATATTTTTAATTGGTTTCATGAGAAACACAATGTTTATGTATGAAAAAAATGAATATGTACTTAAAAACAATAGTAATTATTATTATTTGGTAATTATTTGTTACGAGTATTGTTGCGGCAATCTACTTGAGCACTTTTAGTAAAGAACCCTTTTTTTCTGCCATTGCGTCTCTCACCCAACTATTTGTTTACATAATTTGTTTATAAAAATTAGCTTCAATCTGAAACTAATTATTTATGAAACATAAGAATGAATTAGAAACAATAATATACAGACGTTCTTGTTTATTCAGTGCTAAGCCTCAAAAAGAAATCATAGATTTTTACATAATTATTTAGATAATTGGACTGGCGATTAAAAATAATAATTTGTGTGTATTTTATTTTTACAGCAATTATTGCTATTACAGCAATATTGACGAATTTCTCTGAAGCTGCCGATGCTAAGAAAGTAAGTTTTTTTTCTCAATTTTTTTTTATCTTTGACAGACCATAACTTACGTTATTTACCAATGGCGAACCGTTTCCGTACAAATCTATTTTTATCCAATTTTTTTCTATACAGTGAAAGGTTTATTTTTTAACTTCTTATACAAAATGAAGTAAATTTAACATTTTTGACACTTGTTTTTAATATGGAAATCGATTTTTCTTGAATTTTCAATAAATGAGTTGTCAACTGTGGAAAAATGAAGAAAATTGCAAAAAATTCAACTGCTAAAAATTTTAGGAAATTACATTTTTTTTAATAATTCAATGTTCTTGAATTTTCTACGCTTGAATTGTCAGGTGTTAAAATGAAATAGTTGAAAATTAAAGAAAATTGAAAAAAAATTTTTAACAGTTGAATTTTTTACGGTTAAATTTTCATCTGTTAAAAATAAAAGAAAATTTATTGTTCAACAGTTGCTTCTTCAATTTTCTTCAATTTCCAGCAGTTGAAAATTCAAATTTTAATTTTTACGCATTTTTGCTTTTTAAAAATTGAACTGCCGAAAATTGACAATTGAATTTTCTACAGTTTCCATTTCAACTATTAGAAATTGAAGTATATTGAAAATTGAACTTTCAAAACTTGAATGTTCAAAATTGAAGAAAATCGACAATTGAATTTTCAACAGTTAAATTTTTGACATTGAAATTTTCAACTGTTCAAAATGGAAGAAAATTGAAAATTGAATTTTCAAAAGTTGTTTTTTTAGTTACTTCAATTTTGAGCAGTCGAATGTTCAACAGTTAAAAATTCAAATTTTAATTATTATGAGCTTTGGACCATTTAAAATTGAACTATCAACAATTGACAACTGAATTTCCAACAGTTCAAGTTTCATTTTTTTTTTAATTTTCAGCAGTTACTTTACTTTTAGTTCTAAACAGTTGAAATTTTTAATTTTTTGAAATTTCCGGCAATTGAATTTTCAGTAATTTAACATTTAAAAGTTGAATTTTCAACTGTTGTTTATTGAAGAATATTTAAAATGAAGACTATTAAAATCAAACTATTAACTGCTCGAAATCGTAGGAAATTGAAAACTCTACTGTTGAAAATTCAATTATCAATTTTCAGGAGGTGAACATTTACCTGTTTAAAATTGAACTGAAAATTTTTTTATGGATTGAATGTTGAATGCCAAATTATTTAAGATTTACATTTATAACTCTTGTTTTCAATGTTGAATCCGCTTTTTTTATTTTTTAGCAGTAAACTGTTAAATAATGAAAATTGAATTTTCAATTTCCTAAAATTTTCAGCAGTTACAAATTCAGTCTTGAATTTTTTTGCAATTTTCCACTACATTGAATTGTCAACAGATGAGAGTTACACTGTTACAAATTCAATTGTTGAAAGATCAATTTTTAATTTTCTTTAATTTTCAACAGTCTAAAATTGAAGAAAATTGAAAATTCAACTGCTGCAAATGGTTGAAAAATGAAATTTATTTCTATAAATAATATAATTATGAAATAGTCGACATTTACAATATTCATGGTAACATATGTACATCTTGTTTTGTTCCATAATAAATGTGTGCTTCCTGACAACGATAATAATGGATAGAAGCCCGAACCTTACGAGTGCAAGGTAAGCCTAAATGTTTTTTCTTTTCTTTTTTTCACATTGAAAATGTATTAGTCTTACAAGATAAATTTGATTTAATTAACCAAAATTTTATGCTTTCAGCTCAGCGAAAAGAAATCTTTCTGTGGTTTGGATAAGTGCACATATTCTTGCGCAGAAGCTCATAAGGCTAAATTAACTTGTAAGTTGTGCAGAACAAAAAAAAAACACGAATTTTCTATGCAAAAATATAAATTTTCAACAAAAAAGTTCATTTTCAGCCAAATAAGCAAAACAATTGAATTTTTAGCCCAAAAATGCGAATTCTGAACCCAAAATATAATAGTAGATTTTTCACTTAAAAAAACTTTCTTTTGTTTTCCTTATAATTGTCTATGATAATAATAATAAATAATATTTCAGGGGTTTTTGCTGTTACTGACCAAGCATGCCCATGGGAACGACAACTTGGTTGTCAATTTTAACCACTGATGGATCATTCTCAAAGCTTCATTCTTCCCACTTTTATTAGAATGTAGGTTGAAAAAAAAGAAAAAAAAATTATTTGCTGTAGGGTTCGTGTTTTAAGGAACAGTCTTAAATCAGACTGTAAGAATTGATATGCGTCAAGTTGTATTGTTCTGCTTTTAAGTCCCTATTCTCATTTTTATTTTATAGTTCTATTGTCTGACTGGGCCACTTTATGTCAAGCTTTTGCAAAAATAAACAAGTTCAATGTACCCAAAAACGTGGCTTACTTCTGAAAGAGTTATTATTTCTCCAAGTTCCTTATCCCATTCCAAAGCTAAGTTTTTCAAAAAATATATTTTCACGTGAATTGGATAAACAGTTTTTTTTAGTGAAATCTCGACAAAAAATGTATCCTCATAAAGTTAGTTAGTGAGTTAGTTTTAATGCGGGTGGGAAGCCCATGGAGAGCTCCCCTGGCG
>CAKNYM010014740.1:0-10417 GCA_932195095.1 Andricus curvator | reverse complement strand
CTGGCGATTACTGGGACCGCGGGGATTACTGGGACGTTTACCTTAATTAACAGATCACGTGTCCGCAAAACATTCACGTTAGGAAAATGCCGCAAGCGCCAGGATTCTCCGGCCTCGTGCGCTGACGCTTTTCTTTAAAAATCCGTAGCTCCTACAATTTTCATCGGATCGATGTTAAATTTGGCCTAAAACTTGGCCAAATGTTGACGACCATGGAGATATGTTTCTATTTGGCGAGACTCGTGAAATGAAAAACTTCCTCGCTACGTGAAATGTGAAAAACGCGGTTTTCCGGGTCGATCGATACATCGATCGAAAATATTAAACCATAGATCGCTACGATATTTTTATTCATATCATTGGCTTCTGTAAGGAGTCATAAACTTCCAGTTTAAATTTCAAGTGATTTGGTCAATTAGTTTCCGAGAAACAGCAGTTTAAGTTTTATTAAACGTTGATTCTATTGCCTTTATTCGGGAGAAAAAAAAAACTAGTTTTCATTTTTGATTTTCAAAACTAGTTATTTTGCAAAAAAAATGCCTAATAGAAAAAAGATGCACCTTGACAAGCCGCGTTGAGTAATATTTTTTGTTAATGGAAATTTGCGATTTCCATTTTTTATCAAGTTGGACAATAGTTTTACGTCATTTCGAGCGCTCGGCGACTTATATTATCCTGCCCTTCAATTGAATAATTTCAAATTCAATTAAATTAAAAAAAAATCATTTCATATTTTACGAGTTTCATATTCACTCTCAAATTTTAAGCCTTAATAGTTATGTAATTTTAGTTTGCAACGCTTTGAAGTGTTCAATATTAAATCGAATGATCAAAGCATTTTTCCCAACTCAATATTATGTCTCAAAATTTTGTTCCAACTACAAATAAAAATGATGAGTTATTTCTTTGATACTATAATATTTTAAATGTAAATGAACCAATATTTTAGCACTGTTTTTAGTTTACAAAACAATCAATTAAAAAAATTATTGATTTGCGCATTCACAAAAATTCAAGCACATTAATAATATACAATAATATGGAATTGAAAGCGATTGCAATTACAAAATTCGTACTTAAAAAAGTTTATATAGGTGAATGTAAAAAAGTTGATCATTTTTTAAGTCCCAGACATTTTCCAGAAATTAGAAATAAAAAAGTTCGCAAAATATATTATAACTCACTTGACCCAAACTACAAATTTAAAATGAAAAATTACTAACTAATATTCAGAACATTGTTTAATAGTTGAGATTTACAGATATCACTTATATTGAGTTGAAAAAGGTAATAATAATCAGAAAGAATGTTCAATATTTCAGAGGTAAGGATTTCAAAAAGCTGATCCGAATCTTACTCTCAAGTTTATTGTCTAAAATGCTATATTTCGTGGAAAGTCAAAAATCGATTTATATAACGCTTCATATTAATTTATCATACTATAAAATGAGAGGATATTTTGAAGCGTTGAATTCAGTATCCAATAAATCGTAAAAATAGTCATTTTTTCCAAATTTTAAAAGACTAGAACATTGTGCGCACTACGTGCGCATTAATTTCGCTTTCGTTAGAGAAGACAAGTCCGTTCATTTTCCAGGAGAGTGACAGAGTACATTTTTCTATAGGTTTGACAAACCCATAGATTTAACCAAATCATTCCAAATCAAATTGCATAAATAAAGACAAAAATCAACGTCAACTTCCAGAGTCTGGAAGTTGTCGTTGACTTTTGTCTTTATTTATATAACTAATACATGCCCAGACGTTAATTTTACGAAGGATTTAACATCTCATCCGTTTCTTCACCTTATAAAACATTCTTTATAATTAGCAGATTATTTTTCTCATTTGAAAAATGTGAGTCGCCACGTGTGGCATAATTTGACACTGTAGTATCAAAAAAATTTTAATATTTAAAAAAAAAATAAAAAATACTTTTTCAAAGTATTTTCGGGTGAATTATACATCAAGTTATAATTAAATTCGATTATTGCAATTTGTTAGAAAAATGTTTCCTTATTCAAATTAGAGCCCAGGCTGCTTTTATTAAGTTATTTTAAAATTTTGTACATCTATAAAAAACCGTCAAAGTTCAGTACTAGAATTTAAACTAGCTGTGAATTCGATCTCGAGTGTTTCCACTTTGTTTTTATTTATAATTATATGGTGCTCATTTCACGAGCACTTTGCTTCCCGTTAGCAAATGTATTTGCTTCCTCATAGAGGAAGCATGAATGATTTTTTTTTAATGATAGACAAACCAAGGTCTTCATCTTGATCAATTTAAAAAGAAAAATCAACAAAAAATACAAAATTATAAAATAACACAAAAAAAATTTAAATACAAAGACAAATCAGACAAATCAAATTTTGTATTCGTAATAATAATTTTTCGAGCTGGAAACGGGAAGGGAAAAGTTCTGTCGCACCCTATCCTTTTCCCAGCTTTATGATTTCTTTACAAAAATTGTCAGAAGTATACTACTTAAAAATTTATGATAAAAAGTATTTTCTATTGATGCGTCAACTTCGAAATAGGTCGATGAAAAAAGTTTTTCTGTTTGAAACAGATACTTCAAATATTATAAATGAGCATAACTTCCTTAATCTTCAAAAAGTGTACTAATATTATAGGTCAATCGATTTGCGTCGAATCAAGGAATATTTTCCATTCTTGCATCAATTTTGAATTATGTTAGTGAAAAAAGTTTTACTATAAAAAATTGTGTTTTCAAATATTATGCATTACCATAGCTTCCTCATTCTTTGTTAAAATGTATCAATATTATAGGTCAATTGATTTGTCTTGAATCAACACAACTTTTCTATTCTCGCATCAACTTTACATTATGAGAATGAGACCATTTTTACTATAAAAATCGATTTAAAAAATATAGAAATTACCATAACTTCCCTACTCTTTAATAAAATGTAATAATATTGTAAGTCAATCGATTCGTCTCGATCCAAGGAATCTTTTATATTCTTGAATCAACTTTAAATTATGAGAATGAGAAAATTTTTACTATAAAAATCGATTTTTAATATAATATAAACCAACGGCCAACGGGTATACCACGCTGAAAACCCCAGTTCTCGTCAGATCACTGAAGTTAAGCAGCGTTGAACGCGGTTAGTACTTGGATGGGTAACCATTCAAGAATACTGAGTGCTGTTGGCACATCGTGGGTGTGGTGAGCCCACACTTGTAGTAGTTATTTACTACAAGAAACTATCCACCTAGAAACACTACCCGAATCGGGTAGTGTCACGCCTACCCTGAAAGGGAAATGGCTTAATGGTATACATACATACATAAAAGACCATAACTTCCTTAATATTCAATAAAGTGTATTATTATTATAGATCAATCGATTTGCCTCGAATTAAGGAATCTTTTTTGTTCTTACATCAATTTTGAATTATGTTAGTGAAAAAGTTTTACCATAAAAAACCGTGTTTTCAAACATTATGCATTACCATAGCCTCCTTACTCTTTAATAAAATGTATCAATCGATTGATAAAATGGTCAATCGATTCATCTCGAATCAACACATCTTTTCTATCCTCACATAATCTTTATATTATGAGAATCAGAAAATTTTTAGTGTAAAAATCGATTTTAAATATAATATAAATGACAATAACTTCCTTACTCTTCAATAAAATGTATTAATATTATAGGTCAATCGATTCGTATCGAACCAAGGAATCTTTTATATTGTTGCATCAACTTTGAATTATGTTAATGAAAAAAGTTTTTCTCTAAGAAACCGATTTTTTAAATATTATTGAGTGCTAAAAAAAGTCAATAAATATTTTTAGAAATCCTTTGGTCAGTTCCAAGATATTAGTAGTAAAAATAAGCCCTCCAAATTTCATCAATTTATCTGCAGCCGTTTTCAAGTTATCGTGTTCACAAAAAAGTGTGACACCCACACACACATCCACGCACATATCCTCACACACATCCACACACACATCCGGAAAATTGCTTAGAACATTGCATTAGACATTTTTAAATTGAGGAAGGTTTAATTAAATGAATTTAAAATTTTTGGAAAATGTTACCATTACAAAGCTTCCTCTATGAGGAAGCAAAAACACAATGTTTTTAATCATTCTAGTTTGCCCGACTCGGCTCGGCCTGATTTGACCCGGCTCAATCCGTCGGTCCAGTTCAGGCATTTAAAATTTATGTACATTTCTAACTGTGTGAAAAATGACTTTTTTAATTAAAATTGGGTGAACTTGTAACACGAAATTAATAGCCGAGCATACTCAGAATGATTTACGTGAACTTGATGTTATTGCAAAAACTTTTAAAGTAAAAATGAACCAACTCCATTGCTTGATCAGGCAATTCGCAAAAAGTTTTCAATTGCAAACAAAATAGTTTTATTCATTAACAACTTTAGTTACATTTTTGATTAAGTTGACGAAACTGAATTTTTGGATTTAAATTAATTTGAAGCAAAGTACCAGAATGAAATAAAAAGTAGTGGGTAGATTGTTAAGCTTGATTTCCAAACTAAATTTTCAAGTGTGCTCTCTATTATACCGCATAGTGTAAAACACTCTATGAAATTAAATAAAAAACAAATTTGGAGTAACTTTCAACATGGACGTGTATGCTAATTCTACAATTCACAATTATTTAAAAACAAAAATTGATTTTTTTTCAAAAAGGGCTCTGGCGATCATGTTAAATTAATTCTGAATGCTTTCATAGGACAAGGGGGAACGATAATATTAACCATAAAATCAGCTCCACCGTGGTTTGTAACCTATTTTTTATAATTTTGTTACTTAAGTATAATAATACTACACATGCCAGCAGAATATTATATTGTTTTTTTAAATTATTTTATTTGAACAAGTCAGACGTATTAAACAGTAGTAAAATGTATCTCTAACACGAGCAAAAGTAACTTTATTGTCAAATAACAGTTTGAAATTTTATTCTTACAATAAATAAAAAATGACCATTTTTATATATTTTCATTGCATTATTTAAATTGAAATAATTATTTTTGAATACCAAAACTTACCACAAACGGTTAAGTTTGGCTGGTTCTACTAAACACTTGAACTCCTTTTTGTATCTTGATTAGATCAAGATACAAGATTGATTGTTCATGATCAAATCAC
Organism: Andricus curvator; assembly: GCA_932195095.1. Taxonomy (NCBI): domain Eukaryota; kingdom Metazoa; phylum Arthropoda; class Insecta; order Hymenoptera; family Cynipidae; genus Andricus; species Andricus curvator. The sequence goes on along the minus strand of CAKNYM010014740.1, from coordinate 5,265 downwards.
TCTGTAAATTTTGTGTTGGTCCTGGGCTTTTTCTCTTAACATAACGATTTTGAAAGGACCGTGGCAAAAATCTTGCAAATTGAACTGGCGATGAGGGAAAATGAAAATGTTGGAACTTTTAGTACCGTATGAAACTATAAATAGCTCGGAAACAAATTTCCTTTTACACTTCACTTGTTGAAGCAGAATGTCGATCGGACTGGAATGTCGGGAAATCATTCAGAAAACTGGATAAAGGCCATTTTTCCGGCGAGAAATTGACAACACTCACTATTGGCGCAATATTGGACCAATACTGGCAGCCATATTGGGCAAGTATTGGTCCAACGTTGGCAAAGTCTTGAGGTATCTACGGCCGTCCTAAGACTCGGCCTGCCAATGACGGGCCAATACTGGACGAAGTCTTAGCAAAATACAATAGCTTATGTGTTAAATTTGTTTTGTTTAAATAATAAATTAGTATTAATAATTTATTATGAATGAAATACTTTTTTTATTGAATAATTGCAAATAAATTTCTCTACAACCCACGTACGTAAGGAGAAATTTGATTATTTGTAATCCTCTTTTGAGAAATAATACCAAATTTATACAACTGTTAATTTGAACTCAGCGACCTCAAAAACCTGAATTTTCAGATCTTATTATACGTACTTATTACCAAAATATATACTCAGACGATTTTCAAAACAAAAATTTTTTCCTCAACTTTGAGCGGTCATATTGAATTTATTATAGACAAATTTCTAAAATCTGATGCCGGATTCAGAAAGAGCAACTCTTTTTACATCGAAACCCATTACAACCTTTTTTTATTTTTTATCGATTTCATTTGTTTTCTATAATCGAAAAATCAGTCGGCTGTGAAATAGTCGGTTGGGACATAATGGGTTAAACTAATAACGTTTAGTTGTAGTTGTGTAGTTTAATTTAATTTTTTTTACATAAAAATCAGAAAAAATAAAGCTATTGATATGGGTATACTATCAAAACACTACACGGAAAAAATTTATCCGTGAAGAAGTCACGAACTTGTAGCTAGGTCTCGGATACGAGATAAAAAAATGAAACATTAAATCCTTATTTCTATGAGAAATATATGGATAAATTTCGAAGTCTCTTACGTACAGTTCGAATTTCCTACGAACAGTTCCTGAAAATTTCAGACTGAAATAAAAAGAGGAAAAATTTTATTTGTGCGATTTAATTTTATATTAATTTATAAATTCGCAACTCAGAAGATTCGAACCTCAAAGACAGCTGACTCACCAGTTTCTAAACATAAACCAGGAGTGCGTAAACACACGCAGCCATCGAGGCCAAACAAAATAGGTATTATAAAACTTCTAGCCACTCATCCGACGAGCTCGAGGCACACATGCGAGCGCACACACGCACCGCGCGTGTGTGCGTGGGCCACGTACAGGGAGACTTAGTTTCGAGTTCCCAGATTTCTCGGGCAAGCTCGTGAGTGCTCTGAGAATCTTTTCCCAATCACTCGTAATGTTTTTGTAATTATTCACGTAAAAAAAAGTGATGAACCGTTTTAGAATTTTCACATCGAGTTCGTCAATCTTTCTGAAAGTTCGCAGGTTATTTACGAAAACACATAAATATCCGATGTTTTTTTCTCATCTCCGAGACCTAGCTACTAGTTCGTGACTTTTTTACGGATAAATTTTTTCCGTGTATCACTATATCCTTTAAAAAAAAACCTCGTTAAATCGAGTAAAACTCAATTCCCATAAAAATCAGGATAACGACTGCAAAATATTCCAGCTGTTAGTATACTTTTTGCTTGATAGAAGCAGGCAAATTTATATTTTTTATTGTGATATAAAACCTTAAAATATGCTAGTATAAACTTGTGAAATCCAGTTATATGTTCATCGTATACCACAAAAAGGTAATACCTTTTGACTAACTAATGTTACTGTATGAAACATACACGATTTAAACAATTTTCCTGTTATTGACGAGCACAGGGAACGTCAAACACAAAAAATGGCCATTTTTTTCGTCATATGTGTTTATTTATATTATACAAAATTTGAAAGCCTAATTTAAAAATCAGGCTCGACAACTCTCTTCAAAATTTTATCAGCTTCTTTTTCAAATTTTTGTTGTCCAAATCGGTCAACATTTGTGGGCTGTACGTTATTTTGAAGCAAAAATTCATTTTTTCCCGCTGTGCGCCGCCCTACCACTATATATTCTCAAAAAAATCTTGTTAAATCGTATATAACTCAATTCCCATAAAAATCAGGATAAAACTTGTAAAATATTCCAGCTGTTACTATATCTTTTGTTTTGATAAAGGCAGGCAAAATTAAATTTTTACATTGTGATATAAAACCTTAAAATATGCTAGTATTAACTTGTGAAATCAAGTTATATGTTCATCGTATACCGCAAAAAGATGAAATACAAAATTTAAAAAGCAAAGTATATTACTTATTGAAATCTTGTGCAATCGTTTAAAACTATAAACTCTCATAAAATGCATAATGGCACTGATAAATGTTTTAAGATTTGTAAGTTTATTTTGGTAAAATCAGATAAATTGATGATATCAATTTGTGATTAAAAAGCTACAAGTCATGTTAAATTGTATTTTTATACAAGAAAAAAAACTTATATTTTTTGAAAAACAGCCACACTGATCCAAAATCTTACTAATAAAAACTGTGTAAAATCTCTTCAAAAAACTGTAGTATAAAGCAGGTTAAAACTAATAAAGTTTAATTTTAGATGTAAAGGGAGTGAAATTAATGAGGCTATTTCACAATATAAGAACTTTTAACATGATAGGATTCTCTGAATATTTAAGTAACTTTTTTTTACATAAAAAATGAGAAAAAATAAAAACTATTGATGCGTATACTATTAAAAACACTATCACTATATTCTGAAAAAAATCTCGTTAAATCGTGTATAACTCAATTCCCATAAAAATCAGGATAAAGCTTGTAAAATATTCCAGCTGTTACTATATTTTTTGTTTTGATAAAGGCAGGCAAAATTATATTTTCAGATTGTGATATAAAACCTTAAAATATGCTAATATTTACTGTTTGAACCAATTTACATTTCCATTATATACCAAAAAAATCCATAACTTCTTAAAATACCTTATGTAAATAAAAAACATAGTTTATTACTTATTAAAATCTTGTACAATCGTGTAAATCCAAACTCTCATAAAATGCACAATGACACTGATAAAATGTGTTTCACGTGTAAATTTAATTTGGTAATAGGAGACAAACTGATAATAGTAATTCGTAATATAAAAACCTACAATTATGCTAGGATTAACTTGAAAAGTAGTATGTTACATTTTATTCGTACACAAGAAAAAGTTATATTTTTTGAAAAAATGCTGAAATGATCCAAAATTTTACAAATAAAAATCTTGTAAAATCTTTTTTAAAAAATCTGCCCGCTTCGCGGGCACATTCTCATAGCGCGCTTCGCGCGCGGCTCGCTTCGCTCGCAAGTTTCAGCGCGCCTAGGGCGCGCACCTTTTGGATCTCGCGCTTCGCGCTCGATTATATGTTTATCTCGCGCTTCGCGCTCGATAATGTATTGACCTCGCGCTGCGCGCTCGGACACATTTGTCGTCTAGGTTTTCACACTTCGTGTCCTCGCTAGTGCGCGCTTCGCGGGCTAATACTCTCTTAAAGCTTCATCGTTATGACCTGCTTTTGGTTTAATTATGTCAGTTTTACATAAAAAGAAGAACTAATTTACTTAAGGTTCTATCGACCTTAAGGAACACATTCTCATCACGACACTCGCGCTTCGCGCTCGATATTTCGTTTGATCATCATGTGAACCTCGCGCTTCACGCTCGTTTCTGTTCATCGTATAATAGAAACCCAAAAGTTCGCAACGACCATATGTTATGTTCAATCTTCTTCAGATAAAAATGACTAAAGTTGTATTTGATTTAAAATGAAGAAGGTAATTCCTTTACTTTAGCGTATATTTCCGTATCTTTATAATAAATCCTACAATCAGAAAGATTTTTTTCCAACTATCTGAAAAGGGGAGAAAAGAAGTATTTAAGTCGTTTTTGGAACATATATCTTGCTTTTTCATTCACAATCACACCGACCCCTTGACTACCATGTGATTCCCTATCTACCCCTAACCATATTTCAAAACCGCTTTTCAACACCCCATTTTCTATGTTTGTACTTTCGCATCCCTTTTTCTTTGTCTCAGGTACACATAAAATATCTAGTTTCCTAGCATGCATAGTTTCTCGTAGTTCTCTTACTTTAAGATCATTCACTCCTCTAGCATTCCAAACACCCAGTCTCCATTCATCGCCTGAAACTCAAACTTTACGTTTACCGTGTGTATGCATTTAGTCAATCAAAGTTTCAGTCCAGTCCGAGGCTACTTTATTGTTTGTATTGTTCATGTTTAGATTGTACACCCAACTACCACCTTTACGCGCGAAATTTGTTTTGCGAGTTGAAATCATGTCCAAGTCAAGTAGTGATTCACCGTATAGTGGAGAGTCCAGCTCTAACGTCAGTCCCACGAAAACTTCTGTCAGGGGGGGGGGGGGCACAGTGGGATGAAATCAAAAAACGAGGTTCAAAATAACTTGTAGCTGGCAATTCTGAACCGATTTTGGATTTTTTTCTTCAGAAAAATTGAGCATCAAATTTTGAAGAGATTTATGTCGTCTAATTTTTGAATTTTTTTTTTGTTTAAACTTTTATGTTAATGCAAAGAGTGAATAAAAAGTCGACTTTTTCGTTTTTTTTGTTTATCTTGGTGAAAATTTTTTTTCTATGATCAGCATTCCGAGACTTTATGCACGGGGGTAGCTGAAAGCAAAAAAAAATAATGCATTGTTAAGTTGATTGTTATGAACAAATTAACTTAACAAATAGTCTACTGTATGGATTCTTCGTTTGCAAAGTAAATTTTTGCGTTAAAATTACTTGCTTCCATCGAAAAAATAATATTTTAAGATAAAAATTTGACATCCAATATTTTTAAATAATTTTATAAACAAATTATATAAACAAAAGCCTAGTGTGGACATTTAAAGGCATAAAAAAATCATTTTTTCACTTAATTTTTCTCAAATTATATTTCCAGTGATGTTTGATTATGGAAAATTATATTTCGGTATTTTTCAATAATTTTATAAACAAATTATATAAACAAATGCCTAGTGTGGACATTTAAAGGAAGAAAGAAATCGCTTCTTCTCTTAATTTTCCTCAAATTATATCGCCA
>CAKNYM010014707.1:0-10101 GCA_932195095.1 Andricus curvator | reverse complement strand
ATTTTCTCATTATTCTAACCGTGGTTTTGCATAAACGAAACCTCTTTTCCCAAGGCCTTCACGCAGAAATAATTCCATCGAGAATCACTTACTTTAGGTCGATAAAAAAAATGTATTTTTTCATATAATTTATTTTCCAAGAGAGGCCCGCCTTGAGAATTAACACAATATTTTATATTTAATAAACAAATAGTCAATTTTCTCATTATTCTAACCCTGGTTTTGCATAAACGAAACGCCTTTTTCACAAGGCCTTCACGCAGAGATAATTCCATCGAGAATCACTCACTTTAGGTCGATAAAAATATGTATTTTTTCATATAATTTATGTACTAAGAGAGGCCCGCCTTGAGAATTGTCACGATATTTCATATTCAATAAACAAAAAGTCAATTTTCTCATTATTCTAACGGTAGTTTTGCATAAACGAAACTCCTTTTTTACAAAGACTTCACGCAGAGATGATTTTATTCTAGAATCTCTAACTTCATGTTGATAAAAAATATATTGTTTTCAATGTAAATTATTTTCTAAGAGACGCCCGCTATGAAAATTGATATAATGTTTAATACTCAATGAACCAAAGTGTAATTTGCGCATTATTCTAAGAGTATTTTTGCATAAGCTAAACTTTTCTTCTGCGAAGCTTGCCATAATTGATCGAGAATACATTGTAAAATTACTTTTTCACCATTTAAAATTGTTTTTACTATAATGAGCTTAGAATCGTGCAATAAATTTAGAAATGTAGCGATGTTATGATATAATGTTATAATTTTGCAAACGTACGATCATGAGATGAAGTTTCAACTCGCTAGAGGTCTACAGTAATGCCCCGACCTTACCGACATTACAGTTTTTGCAAAGATAGGTTCAAATTCGATTTTTATTTCTATTAATAAAATAAATATTGAAAAATGAATTGAAAAGATATTGAACTATACATTACGTGGTCATTAATCCGTAAATAAAGAAAATTAATTATATATTCTGAACTATCGATCTCCGAAACAAGAATAGATCAGCAGCGACAACTGGCGGTGAATCCAGGAACTAGAAAACCGGTTTTCCTACACTACTTTGCTTGGTTTATTTTACTTTGGTTTGTGCAAAACAGTGCTTAAATAAATGAATGAATCAATCTTTTTTCGCTCATTACATGTTCATTATTACTTCCCGTATGGCGGGCTTCTCATTATTTGAGCATACAAAATTTTCGGAAATAGATAATCTAATATTTTGTTTATAAAAATTTTTTTTTGTTAATAATTAGGATTTTTAAGAGAAGCCCGCCATAGATTTCGGTTACCTTTTTACAATGCAAAAAAAATTATTTCAATTCATGCATTATTTTGCGAGTTTTTTTGCACAAACCGATCGGAGGAAGTTACCGTTTCACCTTAATTGAAGCTTTTGACATTTCCGAAAATTTGTGTTTGGATTTTTTATAATAAATTTTGTTAATTTTTTATTTAAAAAACAAATTTTAAATATTACGCAATTGAAAATATGATTTCATTCATTTCAATACTTAGTTTTCATTTCAATCCAGTTCTATCGAGTTTTAGGCTTGGACTCGTAGATTCGAAAGGCGATATCTTTCAGATTACTTTTTTCTATGATGCTAAGAAAAGTCTTTCTGATGACTATTTTCTATGTTGCTTATGTAAATTCACAAGAAAGATTAATCATTTAAACAGTTTCCATAAACGAATAAGCTCAATTTGTTTACGGAATCAACTAAGAATGTCTTTCCGATGACTCTTTTCTATGTTGCTCTGTAAATTTACAAGAATTAATGATAATTCAAACAATTTTCATACAGAAATTAAATGTTTGCCTATTTGTTAACAAATAGGTAGAGTTTGGCTATTTATTAACAAATATGCTAAATTTTTTTACAGAATTAGCTAAGAATATCTTTCCAATGACTTTTTTGTAGGATGATTTGCAAATTTTCAAGAATTATTAATTATTTAAACAATCTTCATCAACAAATTAAGAACCAGGTCATTTTTCAACGAATATGATCAATTAGTTTAGGGAATCAAGAAAGAATGTATTCCCAATAAATCTTTTCTACGATACTTTGTAAATATACAATAATTAATCATTATTTTAATAATTTTCCTGAACATATCCAGAGTTTGTCTATTTTTGAACGAATAGGCAGAATTTGTTTACGGAGTCTCTTTTCTATGTTGTTCTGTAAATTTACAAGAAATAATAATAATTTGAATAATTTTCATAGAGAAATTTAAAGTTTGCCTATTTTTGAACAAATTTGCTAAATTTTCTTAGAGAATTAGGTAAGAATATCTTTCCAATGACTTTTTTGTATGATGATTTGCAAATTTTCAATAATTATTAATTATTTAAACAATTTTCATAAACAAATCAAGAACATGGCCATTTTTCAAGGTATATGATCAATTAGTTTAGGGAATCAAGAAAGAATGTATTCCCAATAAATCTTTTCTACGATACTTTGCAAATATACAATAATTAATAATTATTTTAACCATTTTAATAAACATATTCAGAATATGTCTATTTTTCAAGGAATGCTGCTTTGTAAATTTACAAAAATTATTATTTGTAATATCATTATTTTTAACGAATTGGCTCAATTTTCTTACAGAACCAAAAAGAATGTATTAAAAATAAGTCTTTCCTATGTTACTTTGCAAATTTACAATAATTGTTATTTATTTTAGCAATTTTCATAAAGATATTCAGAGTTTGGCTGTTTTTCAACGAATCGGCTCAATTTGTTTACGAATCCAACTAAGAATATCTTTCCGATGACTGTTATCTATGTTGCTTTGTAAATTTACAATAATTTTCAATTATTTAAACAACTTCAACTAAAAAACTGAGATTTTGGCTATTTTTTAACGAATAGGCTTTATTTTTTATAGAATTAAGTAAGAATACCTTTCCAGTGACTTTTTGCTCTAATGCTCTGCAAATTTCAAAGAAATAAATCATTATTTAAACAATTTTGATAAACAAATCAAGAGTTTGGCTATTTTTAAAAAAATAGGCTCGATTTGTTTACGGAATCAATAAAGAATGTTTTTCAAATAACTCTTTCCTATGTACGATACTTTGAAAATTTACAATAATTATTAATTATTTAAACAATTTTCATAAACACATTGAGAACAATTTGTTTGCGGAGTCAACTAAGATTGTCTTTCCGATGACTCTTTATTATGTTTTGTAAATTTACAAGAATTATTAATTATTTAAACAATTTAGATTATAAAATTTAGAGTTTAGCTATTTTTCAACGAATAGGCTCAATTTTTTACAGAATTAGATAAGAATATCTTTCCGGTGACATTTTTCTATAATGCTCTACAAATTTCAAAGAATTAATTATTATTTAAACAACGTTGATAAACAAATTAGGAGTTTGACCATTTTTCAACGAGTAGGCTCAATTTGTTTACGGAATCAATAAAAAACATTTTCAAATAACTCTTTCCTATGTATGATACTTTGAAAATTTACAGTAATTATTAATTATTTAAACATGTTTATCAACATATCCAGAATTTAGCTATTCTTCGAGGAATAGGCACAATTTGTTCACGGAGTCAAAAAGTATGTCTTTCCGAAGACTCTTTTTCTAGGTTGCTTCACAAATTCATATTTTGGCTATTTTCAACGAATAGGCTAAAGTTTTTTATAGAATTAACCAAGAATATCTTTTCGATTAATTTTTTTCTATAATGCTATGAAAAGTATTTCCAATTACTCTTTTCTATGTTGCTGTGTAAATTTACAAGAATTAATAATAATTCAAACAATTTTCATTAAAAAATTAAGAGTTTGGCTATTTTTTAACAAATAGGCTGCATTTTTTTACAGAATTAACTAAGAATATCATTCTGATGACTTTTTTGTATGATGCTTTGCCAATTTCCAAGAATTATAAATTATTTAAACAATTTTCATAAACAAATTATGAGCTTGGTCTTTTTTCAACGAATATGATGAATTAGTTCAGGGTATGAAGAAAGAATGTAATTCGAATAACTACTTTCTACGATACTTTTCAAATATACAATAATTATTAATTATTTCATCAATTTTCATAAACATATTCAGAGTTTGGCTATTTTTCAACTAATAGGCTCAACTTTTTGCAGAATTAACTAAGAATATCTTTCTGGTGACTTTTTCTATCATGCTTTGCAAATTTGCAATAATTATTAATTATTTCAACAAATTAAGAGTTCGGCCATTTTTAAATGAATGGGCTCAGTTTATTTACGGGATTACCAAGAATGTATTTCCAATAACACTTTTATACGGAACTTCGCAAATTTACAATAATTATTATCAATCAAACAATTTTTATGAACATATTCAGAGTTTGACTATTTTTCAAGGGGTAGGCTTAATTTTAACTGACTTAAATAAGAATATATTTCAGATGACTTTTTTCTATATTGTTCCTCAAATTTACAAGATTTATTAATTATTTGAATAATTTTTATCAAAAAATTAAGAGTTTGACTATTTCTGAAATAATAGGCCCAATTTGTTTCCAGAATCAACAAAGAATGTATTTCCAATAACTATTTTCTGCGATACTTTGCAAATATACAATAATTAATAATTATTTGAACAATATTCATAAACGAATTCAGATTTCAGCTATTTGTCAACGAATAGGCTACATTTTTTCACAGAATTAACTAAGAATATCTTTCTGATTACTCTTTTCTATTTTGCTATATAAATTTACAAGAATTATTAATTATTTACACAATTTCGATTAAGAAATTAAGAGTTTGGCTATTTTTAAACGAATAGGCTCAATTGTTTACAGAATTAGGTCAGAATATCTTTCCGATGACTTTTTTTTATATAATGCTCTGCAAATTTCAAAGAATTAATTATTATCTGAACACTGTTGATAAAGAAATGAAGAGTTGGACCATTTTTCAACGAATAGGTTCAATTTTTTTACGGAATCAATAAAAAATATTTTTCAAATCACTCTTTCCTATGTACGATGCTTTGAAAATTTACAATAATTATTAATTATTTAGACAATGTTCATCAACATAACCAGAGCTTGGCTATTTTTCAAGGAATAGGCACAATTTGTTTACGGAGTCAAAAAGTATGTCTTTCAGAAGACTCTTTTTCTATGTTTCTTTACAAATTCAGATTTTGGCTATTTTCAACAAATAGGCTAAATTTTTTTATAGAATTAACCAAGAATATCTTTCCGATTACTTTTTTCTATGATGACATTGAAAGTCTTTCTGATGACTCTTTTCGATGTTGCTTTGTAAATTTGCAACAATTAATAATGTTTTAAACCATTTTCATTGAAAATTTATAATTTGTCTATGTTTTAACGAATAGGCTACATTTTTTACAGAATTGACTACGAATATCATTCCGATGACTTTTTTTATATGATGCTTTGTAAATTTCTAAGAATTATTAATTACTTAAACAATATTCATGAAGAAATCAAGAACTTGGCCCTTTTTCAACGAATAGGATCAATTAGTTTAGTGCATCAAGATTTTTTTGGCAATTAAAAAAATATTCACAGTTTGGTTATATATCAAAACGAACAGACTTAATTTCTTTTAACGGAATAAACTGAGAATGTTTTTGCGGTGACTGTTTGATATGAAATTTAGCAAATTTGGAAGCATTATTAATTATTTAAACAATTTTTAATAAACGAATTCAGAGTTTTTCTATTTTTCAACAAATAGACTCAATTACAAAAAAATTAACTAAGAATATCTTTGCGATGACTCTTTTCTATGGTGCTTTGAAAATTCCCAAGAGTTTATAGTTTGTCTATTTTTCAACAAATATGCTCAATTTGTTAAAAAAATTATCTAAGAATATTTTTTCGATGACTCTTTTCTATGGTGCTTTGAAAATTCCCAAGAGTTCATAGTTTGTCTATTTTTCAACAAATATGCTAAAAAAAATTAACTGAGAATATCTTTGCGATTACTCTTTTATATGTTGCTTTGCAAATTCAACTTTTAAACAATTTTTGTGAGGAAATTCAGAGTTCTCTATTTTTCAAGGAATAGGCTTAATTTGTTCACGGAATCAACTAAGATTGTCTTTTAGATTTTTTTTTATGATGTTTTGCAAATTCCCAAGAGTTATTTATTTAAAACTCAGATTCTTTTAATAATGAATTTTGTTTTTCAACGAATAGTCTCAATGTTTTTACAAAATTAACTGAGAATGTCTTTGCGGTGACTCTTTTCTATAGTGCTTTAGAAATTCCCAGTAATTATGATTTATTTATACAATTTTTGTAAGTAAATTCACAGTTTCCTATTTTACAACGAATAGGCTTAATTTATTCACGGAATCAACTAAGAATGTCTTTTCGATGAGTTTTTTCCATGATGTTTCGCAAATTACCTAAAATTATTAATTATTTAAAACTAAGATTTTTTTATAATGAATTTTGTTTTTCAATGAATAGGCTAAATTCTTTTACAGATTTAACTGAGAATATGTTTGCGATGACTCTTTTCTATAGTAATTTACAAATTCCAAAGAATTATGATTTATTTATTTGAACAATTTTTGTGAGAAAATTCAGAGTTTGGTTATTTTTCAACGAAAAGGCTTAATTCTTTTTTAACGAAATCAACTAAGAATGCTTTGCAGGTGACTGATATTATACTCTGCAAATGTATAAGAATCGTTAATTATTTAAACAATTTTCATAAACAAATACAGAATTTGGCTATTTTTCAACGAATAGGCTCAATTTTTTTACATAATTATCTAAGAATATCTTTAGTTTGGCCATTTTTCAACTAATAGGCTCAATTTGTTTACGGAATCAACTTAGAATGTCTTTTCGATGAGTCTTTCCTACGGTAATTTGTAAATTTAAAATAATTATTGATTATTTAAATAATTTTCATAAACAAATTCAGAGTTTGGCTATTTTTTAGCTTATATTAAAACATAGTTGCAACTATAACCTTTTTAATAATAAGCACAACTTTTCTATCCGAACTATAATATTAAAATCAAAACCATTTGAACATTTTAAACAAATTCATTTTTAGAAGAAAATATATGCACAATATATCTAATGAGAATTGAAAACCAAGTACAAATTTTAATAATTGTAAAAGTTTTCATTAATTTCAGTCTTTATTCTTTTTTTTTAATTGCTTCCAGCACATTAATAATCTCTTCAATACAATGCTATTGTGCTTTTTAAAGATTTTTTAAAATAATTTTTCACATACAATATACTTTCCCCTCATTTTTAGTGTGATGTAATAATAAAGCATTTTAATGAATTCATTCTGTGTTTTTTTTTCAATTTTTTAAAAATTTAGATAGCTTTGAAGCAAGTTTAAAAAAACTTTACAATTTCAACTACAAGTTGAAATTTTTTTAATATAATTAGAAATAATGGAAAATTATGAATATTTAGCAATTCATTTTATGTTTATTTTAGTTGCATTTTCGACGTCTATGACTGATCTATGAATCATCAAAATGATTCCACTCTGGGCTAATTATTTGTAAAGGCAAAATTACAAATTTTAATTAATATTTTGGCTCATTTTTTAATATTTCTTTTTAAAATTATAAAGCCTTACTTTTTTTCGATTTTTTTTCTATTAGAATAATAAACAATATAAATTATTAACATTTAGAAATTTCTTTTATTTTACTTTCATTTATATTTTCAAAGACGATTACATCCTTATAATTTTAACTAACAATAAAAAATTATGAACGTTTATAATTTTATTTTATTTAACTTTCAGTTACATTTTCAAAGAATATGACTTCCTTCCAATTTTAACTATTATTGCAATCTTAAACAATTGAAAATATGAATTCATCTGTCATATTTTTATGAGAAAACATTAAAATTTGAATTATTTTTGGAATTTATAGAAGTTTAGAAAATTTTAAAAAGGGGTTTACACTTGGCTTATTTATCTTTAAAGAAAATGGAGTCAACTAAGAATTTCTTTCTGGTGACTTTTTTCTATGCTTGATATATTCCCAAGAATTATTAATTATTTAAACAATTTTCATAAACAAATTCATAGTTTGGTCATTTTTCCACGAATAGAGTTTTGGGTATTTTTCAACAAATAGACTAATTTTTTTTACAGAATTAACTAAGAATATCTTTCCGATGACTTTTTTTATGATGCTTTGCAAATTTCCAAGAATTATTAATGTTTTAAATAATTTTCATAAACAAATTGAGACCTTGGCATTTTTTCAACGAATGGAATACTTTAGTTTAGGGTATTAAGAAAGAATGCATTTCAAATAACTCTTTCCCATGATACTTTGCAAATATATAATAATTATTAATTATTTTAACAATTTTCATAAACATATTCAGAGTTTGGCTATTTTTCAAGAAATAGGTACAGTTTGTTTACAAAGTAACTACGAATGTATTTCTGATGACACTTTTCTATGTCGCTTCGTAAATTCACAATAATTATTAATAATTTAAATAATTTCAATTAAAAAAATGAGATTTTGGTTATTTTGTAACGAATAGGCTCCATTTTTAATAGAATTAAGTAAGAATATCTTTCCAGTGACGTTTTGCTATAATGCTCTGCAAATTTCAAAGAATGAATCATTATTTAACCAATTTTGATAAACAAATTAAGAGTTTGGCTACTTTTTAAAGAATAGGCTCAATTTCTTTGCGGAATTAATAAAGCATGTTTTTTAAATACCTATTTCCTATGATACTTTAAAAATTTATAATAATTATCAATTATTTAAACAATTGTCATAGACACATTCAGAACATTTTGTTTACGGAGTCAACTAAGATTGTCTTTACGATGACTCTTTAGTATGTTTTGTAAATTTACAACAATTATTAATTATTTAAAGAATTTCGATTACAAAATTTAGAGTTTGGCTATTTTTCAACGAATAGGCTCAATTTTTTAAAAAATTAGATAAGAATATCTTTCGGGTGACATTTTTCTATAGTGCTCTGCAAATTTCAAAGAATTAATTATTATTTAAACAATGTTGATAAACAAATTAAGAGTTTGACCATTTTTCAACGAGTAGGCTCAATTTGTTTACGGAATCAATAACAAACGTTTTTCGGATAACTCTTTCCTATTTATATTCAGTACTTTGAAAATTTACAATAATTATTAATTATTTAAACATGTTTATCAAAATATCCAGAGTTTAGCTATTTTTCAAGGAATAGGCACAATTTGTTTACGGAGTCCATTAAGTATGTCTTTCCGAAGACTCTTTTTCTATGTTTCTTTACAAATTCAGATTTTGGCTATTTTCAACGAATAGGCTAAATTTTTCTATAGAATTAACCAAGAATATCTTTCCGATTACTTTTTTTCTATAATGCTATGCAAATTCTTTCTGATGACTCTTTTCTATGTTGCTTTGTAAATTTATAAGAATTTATAATAATTTAAACAATTTTCATTAAAAAATTTAGAGTTTGGCTTTTTTTTAACAAATAGGCTACACTTTTTTGACAGAATTAACTGAGAATATCATTCCGATGACATTTTTGTATGATGCTTTGCAAATTTCCAAGAATTATTAATTACTTAAACAATTTTCATAAACAAATTGTGAGCTTGGCCTTTTCTCAACGAATAGGATAAATTCGTTCAGGGTATCAAGAAAGAATGTGAATCGAATAACCATTTTCTCGATACTTTGCAAATATACAATAATTATTTCAACAATTTTCATAAACATATTCAGATTTTGGCTATTTTTCAAAGAATAGGCACAATTTGTTTACGGGGTCAACTAAGAATATCTTTCCGATGACTCTTTTCTATGTTGCTTTGTAAATTTACAATAATTTTTAGCAATTTAAACAATTTTCATACATAATTCAGAATTTGGCTATTTTTCAACGAATAGGCTCAATTTTTTTGCAGAATTAACCAAGAATATCTTTCCGATGACTTTTTCTATGATGCTTTGCAAATTTACAATAATTATTAATTATTTCAACAAATTAAGAGTTCAACCATTTTTCAATGAATGAGCTCAGTTTTTGTTTACGGGATCACCAAG